>JAQZBX010021702.1:0-32085 GCA_029593785.1 Cabassous unicinctus
TTCATACACTACACAATCCATCCAAAGTGTACAATCAATGGCTCTCAGTAAAATCACAGAGTTGTGCATTCATCACCCTCCTTCCATTTTTGCTCTACACCCCCCAGGGCTGCTATATCAAGAAAGCCCACCCCAAGGCAGCTTGTGGAATTCCAGTGTGGACAAAAGAGCCCTTCATCTCAGATCCCCAAAGCGTCCTGTGCCCTGGAAGAGGCCATGACAGACGGGAGGCAGGAGCCTGGTGGCTTAGGCACAGCCCTTCCCCTCCCTGGGCCTCAGGGGTCCTGGGACCCCTCCATGCTCACAGGTGACTTAAGAATCAGCTCCTACTTCCTGAGCACTCGCCACATGCCACACGCCAGGTGCCTCTGTCTTTCATCTCGGAAACCAAAGTGATTACGATCCTTATTCTGAGGCTCAGAAAGGAAAAGTCACCTGCCCAAGGTCACACAGCCAGGAAGCCACCGGACCAAGATTTGAAGTCAGGGGGGTCAACTCCAAAGTCCTGCTCTCGGCCCGACCCTGTCTGAAGACACATAACAGGAATACCAATAAAAGTATCAGTGACAAGCCCTGGCAGGATGCTTACCCTGGGTCAGGGGCTCAGGGGACCCTACAGGCCTGTCTCACTTCATTCCAACACCCCAAGGGAGGGAGGCTGAGGTACTAAGGGACACGAAGCAGCTGCGGCTTCAGGAAACCAGGACAAATCCCCAAAGCACCAACAAATGCTCTCAGCCATGAGGTCAGTGTTGACAATGCTGGGAGCCAGCTCCTGCCAAATGCAGCAGCGCAGCCTCTAGCCTGCAGCTTCCAGGGGCCCCTGGATCAGGGCCTCAGGCTTCAGGGCATCCCTGTCACTCTGAATCCACAGCCAGGGCTGGATCCTCCCAAGAACCCCAGAAGGGTGGGAGCGTCACACACACACACACCCCATTTTACAGATGAAGAAACTGAGCTCCAGGAAGGGAGGTGACCTGACACAGAAATTAAACCCAAAGCCAGAATTTTGTTTAGTTTTGTTTTTGCTGTGTACAAGTTTATTTCTGAGTTGCAAAGATTACCTCCCTTTCCCCATGTTTTTAGAATTTCCTGTAGCCCCCACTCAATCTTGGCTGCCACAACCAGACAGAAAGCACGAGAACCTTCGTTTTCTTGCGTCTGTAGTGGAAACCTTAGCAGCAGACATTAACCAAAGCCAGAACTTTTCCCTTTCTGTTTCTTAGAAAGGAAACATATACTCGTGAGTCCTTGGGCTTCCCAGAGAGGTCACATCAGGTGGGAATTTCCACCCCAAATTCCCAGTACCTGACACTCCCCCACAGGATCCCAGTTGCTGAAGGTGGGGCCTGGGACGCTGTGAAAAAGCCCTCCTATCCTTCTCCACGCCAACCCCCAGCCACTTTCCCCACTAGCACCTTATAAATTCTCCTTCTAGTCAACGATAAGACCACAGCCAACATTTGCTCATTTGCTGGGTGTACACTCCATGCCAGACCTTGTGCTCAACACTTTCTTTTCCTGAATTATCTCATTTTACCCTCACAGAAATCTACAGGTGGGGACTAGTTTTATCTCCGTTTTCACTTGGGGAAACTGAGGCTCAGAGACCTGAAGGAGCTTACCCAAACACAGCAAGCAACTGTCCTGACTCTACCCTCCTCACGCCAGGCAATGGCCCCCCTGAGGTTCTGTGAGGACCAGCAGAGGGTTTGATTCATGACCCCTCACCAATAACTCACCTGCCTGGAAGACTCGGCTGGTCTAAGCCCCACATTTGCTAAAAGGGGGAACTGAGGCCCCAAGAAGTGGGGACGGGGCAAGAGGCTGGCAGAGTCCCCAGGGCTACCCTTCTCGGCCGCCCCCTCCCCACCTGGGCCCACCAAGCCCTCCCAGGGAAGTCCGCAACCTGGGGGCCTCCAAGAATGCCCCAGAACAGCCCCAACACTTTGGGGCCGGGGGTGGCGGCCAGGCCAGGCAAGGAGGACAGAGAATGAGCTCAGCGCTCCAGCTGCAGGGGCGGGCAGAGGAGGAGGGAGGAAGGGGGCAAGGCTGGTGCTGATTGGCTAGTTCAAATCCCAACAGAAGGGGCCGCTCCCCTCCGCTCCTGAGAGCCACCCCCGCCCATCAGCTGCTCCCCAGCCAGCCCGCTCCCCAGCCCCAGGCCCTGAAATCCCACCTACCCAGGCCCCAACTCAGAGCAGCCCGGCCTCCTTCCCACCCTCCCCTCCCAATCGAGGGATTGGAATTGGAATATTTGTTTATTCCCTGGGCCGCCCTCTCACACAGAGGCTTTGGAGGCCTAACCTCTCCCAGCTCAGTTTTCTCACCTGAGCAACAACAGCCCTACAATCCCACCGTGCACATTCGAGACAATGGGAGATGCAAAAGCCTGTGAGGCTGGGACTCACGTTTACTCCCTCCGGCCCAGCGACCTCGGAAATTCTTTCTTGCCGCACCCCTTACTTAATATTTGTTTTCTTTAATATTCCACTGGAAATGCTACAGAACTTGAATTTGCTGCGTCTTCAGGAAGAAGTGGGGGGGGGGGCACATCTCAAGGCAGGTGACTGCCCTCACCACCCCCAGCCTCCCACGGATCCCGGCAGCAGCTGGATGACTTCCAGCTCAGGACCCCCAGGTCCCTGTCCAGGACCACCTTTCTCCCACATCCTTCGCTCCTGCTCACTTCTCTCCTTGGGGCCTCAGCTCAGAAGTCATCCAGGCAGAGTGACTCTCCAGGGCCCCATGCTATGCCGGACACTCCCCACCAGCAGCTCCTGCATCCCCTGAGGACTTGGCTGACACAGGCAGGGTGAAGCCAGCCTCCAGCCCATCTCTCCTCTGCTTCCAGGGGCAGAGAGGCCTGGGGGACCAACAGGCCTGAGCTCTGTCGCCTACACACTGAGCATGACCTTGGACAGGTACGTCCTTTCTTTGAACCTCAGTTTCCTCATCAGGAAAATGGGAATAATAACATTTTTCAGTATTTATGGCAGCATTTTACCTACATTATCTCATTTAATCTTCAGAGAACACTGTGAGGCAGGGTCTGCAGTTATTCCCATTTTACAAATGAGGAAAGTGAAATTTAGGTGACTTGCTCAAAGTCACAAAATTAGGGCATATTGGAGCCAAGATCTGAACAACTCTGGCCTACAACAGAGCCTTCACCACTCTCCATTAGCACAATCAACAAACCTCCATGGAACTGTGTGTGTGTGATCACTTCTCAATACACAGTAGCTGCTGGTACTAGGGTGTGTGTGTATTTTTAAGGCGGTACCAGGGATTGAACCAGGGACCTTGCATATGGGAAGCAGGCACTAAACCACTGAGCTACACTGCTCACAAGGGTTCATATTACCACATGATTTGGGGGCATCCCTGGCAGCAGGCCTGCTGGTTCACAAGGGATAATCCCAGTTTAAGTAATCCCATTCTAAGGATGAGAATACTGAGGCATAGAGAGGTGGTATAACTTGCCCAAGGACACACAGGGCGTGCCTGGGTCCCACTCAGGATCCCTGGGCTCTTCACCCCATCCCCCGAGGGCACCTATGAGGGCTGAGGGAGTCCCCCAGGCTTACCTTGACGTCCTGCTCCAGGCCACGGATGAGCTCACCGTCCACTTGGCCAGTCTGGGCAGCACGGAGGCTGCGGCGCTCGGCCTTGCGCAGCCGGTACTGCAGGATGCGGCAGGTCTTGCTGGCCTGGTCCAGCTGCTGCCGCAGCTCCTGCAACTGGTAAACGTCCTCCTCCATGTAGACATCCCGCATCTCCAACATCTCTGCCCGCAGCTCCTCTATCTCATCCTGCGGAGGGGAGGAGGCAGTCAGGTCGCTGGGACCAGTGGCAGTGGCCAGGGCACCTGAGTGCTTGCAGCCCCCAACCCTGTCCCAGGCACCCTGGAGGGCCTGGGTGTGGAAGGCTGAATAATGGTCCCCCAAAAGATGCCCAACTTCTAATCCCCCAAACCTGCGAATCTGATACCTTGCATAGCAAAAGAGACTTTGCAGATCTAAAGAAGTTAAGGATCAGGAGGTGGGGAGATTAGCCTGGATTAACGAGGTGGGCCTGAATCACAACGGTCCTCACAAGAGGGAGACATGAGGGTCAGGGTGGGAGAAGGCATGTGACACCAGAAGCAAAGGCTGGAGGGATGCACTTTAAGAGGAAGAAGGAGCCACAAGCCAAGGAATGTAAGCAGCCTCCAGGAGCTGGAAAAGGCAAGGAGACAGATTCTCTCCTAGAGTCGTCACAAGGCACAGAGCCCAAAGACACCTTGATCTTAGGGCTTCTGACCTCCAGAACTATAAGATAATAAATTTGTGTTGTTTCAAGCCACTAAGTCTGTGTAGGTTTGTTAGAGCAGCCACAGGAAACGAACACACTGGGGAAGCAGGAGAGGTTCATTCAATGAGCATCTGTGATTGCCAACTATGTACCAGGCTTTGTGCTAAGCACTGGGAGGAGGGGGAGAGTGGTGACCAAGACTGACGTTGCCCCTCCTGTATGGAGCCCCAAGTTTCATGTGGGGAGACATACAGTAAACCATCAACAACAAAAAGTCAGATTCTCTTAAGTGCTATGAAGACAAAAAACCAAACAAGCAAAAAAACAAATCTGGGTAATAAGACAGAATGATGGGGGCAGATGTATGTTAGAGGGTGTGGTCAGGGAGGCCATCTCTGAAGAAGGGGCATTTGAGCTAAGACCAGAAGGGACAGCCACGCAGAGAGAGCCAGGGAAACAGTATTCCAGGAAAGAGAATAGCGCATGCAAAGGCCCCGAGGCAAGACAGAGCTCATAGTGTTAAGAAAGAGTGAGGAAGCCAGGGTAGCTGAGGGGGTGAGTCAAGGCTGGGGAGATGGACAGGCGTCAGCCATGGAGGACTTGAAGGGCCCAGTACAGAGTCTGGGTTTGGGTTTTAAGCACAGGGTGACCTCATATCCTCAGGGCAGTTCCTGCCCATCTCTGTCTCCAGCTCCCAGGGGTCTCTCACTTCCCCTTTGCAATCCTGAGCCTGTCTCAACTCTTTACTTCATAATTAGTCTCCCATCAAGACTGTCTGCACCTGGGGCGTGGCCCTAGGCCTGCGTCTTCCCTGCTGTATCCCCCATACCCAACACGGGGCACGTGGGGAGACACAACAGAAGATGTGTATAATTAGTATGTCGATTTTATGGATGTGAAAACTGAGTCACAAATGGGAACAGTAACACCTATTTACCATGACGAAATGGACTAAATAAGATTGTGCATTTAAAAAAGGAGCCAAAACAAGACGTCCCTGAGAAGCCAGAGAAAGCAACCAAGGACAGTGCTGATGGGAGCAGGAAGGTGGGTCCAAGGAGCAAAAAGATCTCTGCAGGCCTTGGAGAGGGGCTCACAGCCTGATCAGCTGCGCTCCCCAACCTTAGGAGCTGCCCTTCCCCCAGTGAAAATGGGAAAAAAGGGCCTGGGAAGGGGGAGTCTCCTGTTCTTTACTCTGTGTGTTTCCAAGGGGAAGGAATGTCCACTCTGCTCCCCTTTGTGGGGGAAGCCTTCAGGAGCATTTCTGGCTTCTCACCTGGGACCCCTAATCCATCCTCCCTGGGGAAGGAGAAGAGACTTATCTGACCCATGAGTCTGCGAAAGGAACCAAGCCCAGCTCTCTTCACATCTGCCTGCCCATGGGACACGGGCAGGCAACGCTGCTCCAAAGGTCAGCCTGGTGGGCCGGGTGAACTCAGGCACAGGGTTAGGAAGTGGTCCCCTCCGGCCCGGCCCTCACATTCACCTGCTGCCTCCCGGGGCCATTCTTAAAGGGTTCTGAATTCAGCAGGTGAAGGCAAAGGTGATGAATATGTGCTCCCCAACCACAACGGATCCCCACTTGCCACCCCAGCCCTTCTCCCGAAGGGCAGACCCAGCAGCACCCCCAGGGTTGACGATCCTGCCTGCACCAGCCGCCAGCCGCAGAGGAAGTCACCCCGCCAGGCCCCCACCCCCACCTCCGCTTGACTGTACCCGCAGACTCATGCCCCACCACCAGGCCAAGTGTGCAGAACTAGAGGTGGGAGAGAGAGGAAGTGGGGCAGTTGGTGATCACACCAGTGAGAAAAAAGGAAGGGAGGGGTCCACGCACGCTTTCAGCTGACAGACTAAGGAAGCACAAGGAAAGGATCCAGGAAGTGCAGGCCAGTAGGCTAAATCCAAATTAAGGCAGCCTCCAGCTGGGCCTGTGATCAAGTCCTGCCACCCCGTTTATTCTCTCTGCGGTTACGGTGACAGTACCTGGTGATGGGGAGGCAGCAAGGGGCATGCAGGGCCACGCAGTCCCAGGACGCCGGGCTGCGTTAACAGGTGTAGGACATTTAGATCATGGGAGCTGTCGTCCCTTCACATGGGACAACACTCGGAGCACTGGGGTCATTTTTGAAGGCCACTTATTTTTTTAATTTTTAAATAACTGATTTTTCTAATTATAAAAATAAAACATGACCACAGAGACAGCTTTGAAAATACAGAAAACAAAAATCACACCCAATTCCTCCACCTGGCCCTGGATCACTGCTAATAAATTTTAGTTCAATAGCTCTCAAAATGTGGTCCATGGACCAGCAGCAGCAGCCGCCCTTGGGAACTTGTCAGAATGCACATTATCAGGCCCCACCTCCAACCTACTGAGTCAGAAATTCGCGGGTGGGGTCCTCCAAATGATTCCTACCCAGGGTAAAGTCCAAGAAGCTCTGCATCAGTGTATTTTTCCTTCCAGGCTTTTTTCCCTGAAAGGGCAAGAGCCATCGCTCTCAGCACCACAAGTGCCCCAGCTCAGGGCCTACAGAGAACAGGGGCTCAATAAGCATCCCCTGAATAGATGAATGAATAACTGACCCTTTTCACATGAGCAGCTGTCTCCTCGGGGCCTGCCCTTCACCATTGCCAGTTTTTGAAAATGCGAGACATTGCATTCATGCCAGTTCCATCTTCCCGTAGTGGCCAGGGTGGGGGCAGGGGGTCCCCAGGCCCCAGGGGGCTTGTCCCAGCTGCAGGCAGAATGCAGGCCAGCCCCTCCTGGCACGGCCGTGTGTGAGAGGGTGAGGCGACAAAGGCCAGCCTGTGGCACACGTGCCAGGTCTGCAGGGATGTGGGTGGGTGGCAGAAGCTGGGCGATGCAGGAACTGGGCAGGGACTCTGGGCTTTCAGGGTCTGAGGTGGAGGGAGGGAAAGGGGCTGCTGGGACATGGGGAGAGGGCCCAGGGGGGTGGGACCCTGCTTTAGTCAAGAGGTTCTGCTGGGACATGGGGAGAGGGCCCAGGGGGGTGGGACCCTGCTTTAGTCAAGAGGTTCTGAGACCTCACTGGGCCCCAGGCTCTCCTGGGGCTGCTCAGACATGTAGTCCCAGCCCCCAAGCCCAGACAGCCCATGTTTTAACAAGTTCTCCAGGGACCATCTGCTCTACTGGGAAGTTGAGGGGAGGGGGAAGATCTGCTGAGCTCAGTGACCCTTCAGGGTCTCTCTCAACTTCCAGACCCCCAACTATGAGGAAAGGGGGGCAGGAGGGAGGGTCCAAACTCCCACTGGATGTGGTAGGCCTTGTGGATATGAAATAAGGTTGTCAGAGCTTCCCACCAAACTCTATAGGACATCTCAAACCTCATCCTCTACCACAGACAAGGAGAGGTCACACTGCCCAGCTAGGGCCCACCTCAGAGCCAAACGGGAGCCGGGCCCAACCCCGCAGTCTGAAAAGCCCCCAGCCAGGTCTGGCCTGCCATCCCCTCTGGCCACCTCTTTCAAGCTGACCTCTCTTCCCGTCGAAGGCTGACCTTGAAGCTGACCGTGATTATTTAACTCAGACTGAAAACGAGGAATGGAGAGGGGAACAAAAACAGGGCACCCCCATCGCTGCCACAATAGCCTCTCCCTTTATAAAAAATGTTTTGCTCTGATTACATGGGTAATACCTGTTTATTGGGAAAATTGTGAAAAAAGATGATGGCTTTCCATCTCCTCCCCTGGCTCCCACAGGCTTCTGCATCAGGTCCAAGCCCCTCACCTGAAACCAGAGCCAGGCCCTGGTCCCGCCCCTCCCTCTTCTGCCCTTGCATCCTCTGCCCTCACCTTCCACCCTCCAGAGATGCCATGTTTGAAAACCAGCTCCCACCTATTGGGATGCCCACTAATTACCAGGCCTTCTCCCAAGCACGGGCCGTTTGATCCTCTTACCAACTCTGTGAAAATAGTATTGTTTTATAGTTGAAGAAACAGGCTCAGAAGTTTCCCAGAGTTTCTCAAGCAAGACAGTGGTGAAGCTGGAATTCAAACAGGCTGTGTGACCCTGAACCAATGGAATGTAACTGCATGTCCTACTTCCAGGTGTGCTTGGGCTGTTCCCTCTGCTGGAAAGGCCTTTGCCAGGCTAACTCCTAATTATCTCATCCTTCCAGAGCATTCCTTCCTCCCCTAATCTGATTCAAACCCCAGGTGCTGAACTCCATGGTCCCTTGTGCTAACAACTTTAAGTTGCACTTGTCTGTTTTTAAGTTTATCTTCCCCAAGATCTGGGAGGAGGGCAAGGGCTGGGACTGATCTATGTCTGATGCCAGCACTGTCCAGGACAGGAAGTGGTACAGAGCAGGCCCCAATCACTGTCTATGTGTGATGAATGAATGAAAGAATGAGTATGGCTCTTGCCCTGCCCAGACTCTCTCCACAGCTCAGAGCAAGCAGGCCATCCTGATCCCAGCTCCAAACCAACCACAAAGAGTCAAGGAGAGCCTGGACAGCTGTGGGCCAGTCTCTGACCCCCGAGCCATCCCAGGAGAAGGGGCAGGGCTGTCCATCCAGGGACCCTCCTGCTCAGCCACTCACTCCCTACCCACAAAGCACATCTCTGTCCACTCCTCTACGATCCATGAGGTCAGCCTGCAGGAAGTGGCCTCTCAGAGGCAGACCCGCTCCCCACGATGAACTGGTTCCCAGGAATCCTAGGGGAATTGGCCAGGAAGAGTCTCTTGGGCCAGGCTGGGCCAGGGGGCCAAACATGAGCTCACACTGCTGCTAATAATAGCGAGACCCTGCACGGCAGCGCAGGGCTTCATAGTTTACCAAGACATTCCATCTGAATCATCGCATGATCCTCACAAAAACTCCATGGCAGGCAGGATGGGAACCATATCCCTGTTCTACAGATGAAGAACCGCAGAAGCACAGGGAAGGAGGGCTGGGCCCAAGGTCACCCAGACAGAGCACGAGAGACCAACCTCCAAGCAGGACTCAGATCTCTGACTTCAGGCTCTTTCCTCTGTAACCAGAATTAAAGGAGTCCATCAACTTAGATGGGGGAAAAAAAATCACATTTTTATTTTCCAACCTCTAACTAAAACTTAGGATTGCCTTCTATTTGGGATCTATGCAACAAACCTCGACTATATTCGTGGGACCAGTGACTCTGCACCAAAAGAAACCATATATGTTTTCACATCACATAACAGTTCTTGAGGAAATGTCAAAATATTATTTGCACTCATCAGTACTTTGAAATTTCCGTACTTAATAGGCCTATCATCAAATCTTGAGTTAATAAATATATATATTACTGTATCATAATGTTAATATATTTTAATAACTGTATTTCAATATATTTGGTTTCTTTTGTATTTTATTTTAAACATTTAAAAACATTATTCTGAGGAGTCCAGGGCCTCAGCAGAGAGCCTAAAGGGGTCAAAGTGGCACAAAATAAAGATGCAACCTCTGTTCTCTCCAGAGCCGAATCGCCTCATCTGCAGAGTCTGGGTCACTATCCCAGACCCTCATCCTCCACCATCAGGGCATAAAGGTGGAGAAGTAGAGCTCTGGTTTCAAACCACATTCTAAATGTTTGAAGAAAATGTTCACTGTAGGAAAGCTACACGAATGTAAGATGATTCATCTTTGTACAAGAGGACAGAAGGGGGAAGTTTAGCTTTGGGGCCCGCTGGAACACGAGCATAAACTCCGGATGCATGGGTGTGATGGGATGGTCTGTAGGAGCAGATGGTGAGAAGACCCATTCCTGACGAGTGGAGATGGAGATGACAGTGAATGAAAGACAGCAAGTAGCAGGGGCTGGTTTGAACCCAAAGGCAGCTCCCAGCCAGCCCTGAGGCTGGAGGGGACAGGGAGGGAAGCAAGGGGACACTGGGTTCCTGAACGCAGAGGGAGGTCATCTCTTACCAGCCACCCAGGAAGAGACTGTTCCAGAGCAGAGGTCCCCGACCACCTCCCACCCAGGAGTGAGCCCCCATAAGGCAGGTGGACCTTGGGATGGTCCTGTTCACCCAAGGCCCCCAGGAAACTCGGATATGGGCCCTGCAGTCCATGTTCTAGAAACCCTGGATATGCCAAAGCTGGATCTGGAGTGGGTAGCTGGCGTCTCAGCCCACCCAGCTCCCACGAGGTCTCCGTGCTGCCTGGGCCTGCTTCCACTTCTACCTCTCTCCCACCTCCTCACCTCTCCACATCTAAAATCTACCTTCAAGGCCCACCCCAAATGCCACCTCCAACAAGAAGCCTCCCTGGCTGTCACAGGGCACAGCCCTTTTGTTTGAACAATCGGTGAGTACCTACGGTGGGGGCCCGACCCATCGTCAAATTATTGGATTTAATCCTTGTGGTGACCACTCTGCTCCCCACTAATTTGTTCTCCATTCAGAACATGGAATGATTTTTCTTAAACTGCATTACTCCCATGTTTAAACCCCCCCAATTCTCAAAACCTGGAAGCAAACCAAATTTCCTTCAACCGGTGTATGGATAAACGGTGGTACATCCACACAATGGAATACAACTCAGCAATAAGAAAAAGAACTACTGATTCCAAACCAGCTTGGATCAATCTCAAATGCCTTCTGCTAAGCGAAGAAAGCCAGACTCAAATGGTTACATTCTGGATGATTCCATTCTAGCAAACTACAGGGACAGAAAACAGACCCCTGGGGGAGAATTTGACTACAAAGGGACCAAGGGGAAACTTTTTGGGGTGATGGACTGTTACATATTGTGTTTGTGGTGATGGTTACACAACTGAGTTTGTCAAAACTCATTTTACTTCAAGATACATAACCTAAACAAACAAACAAAAATAACCTCCAATAACTTTCCATCATACCCAAAATAAAAGTCCAAATTCCTTCACAAGGTGAACAAACCTCCCCATCCCACTCCAGCTGTCCTGGCCCCTGCCACCTCCCCCTCTTCCTCTTTCTCCCCTCCTCCCCTCACTGGCTATACTCGAGCCTCTCAAATCTTCTCAGCTCCCAGAAGACACTACGCCTGTCCCACCTCTAAGCCTTCGCACTTGCCATTCCCTCTGCCTGGATTTCCCTGCCCTCCATCTCTGCACTGCTGGCTCCTCCTCTGGCTTGAAGTCTCCATTTAAACACCACCTCCTCCAAGAAGCCTTCCAGAGCCCTCTGGGCCCATCACTATCCCTCTCAACCTTATTTCTTTCACAGCACATATCACAAGCTTATTTGCAATGCTAAGTATTTACTCATTTGTCTGTTTACTTGTGTAATGTTGGCCTCTGCCACTAGAATATAAGCTTCAGGAGGGCAGAGCCTAGCATGGTGCCGGGTACACAAAGGAGCAGTTCAATAAACAGATGTTGAATGAATAAACAGGTCCTAAGAAGGAGAATTATCATCACCATTCCACTACACCCTGTGGAAAACCACTTCTGATCAGTGCTGCCCATGTCTGAATTGAACTCACTGATTCTGTGAAGCTAATGGCCACAGAGGCTTCAGACCCTGGTGGTGGGCCTCAATCCCAGCCCACCAACTCCCAGACCCCAAATGTTACCCAAATCCATTGCCTCCTCCCCAGCTTGCAGGGCCTGACCAGCCAAAGGGCAGAGAGACCCAGGGAGAATGACAGAGCTGAGAAAAGTGACCAAACCTTCACTCTGCGGGTTAGCAGCGAGTCCACGGAGGAGCAGGAGCCTCTCCCCAGCCTGCCTCCTCCCATGCCACCCTGGCCACCACAGTCCCTCTCTCGTGCCAAGACCCAGGCTGCCTGCCCATCTGCCACCCTGGCTCCAGGCCACTTGTCTCATGCCCTGGGCACTCACCCCAGCCCCATCTAAGAGGCCAGGGCAGCCATCTGCTGTCCCTCCTGCCTGTCCCCCAGGGGTCTGTCAAGGCTCCAGATGAGATCATTGCACCTGGACCCCCAGGAGGGCAGACAGCCCTGCAAAGCCCCACTTCTCTCCCAGCTCAAATGCACAGCAAGAGGCAGAAGGGAACTCAAAGACTCCAGGGACACTGAGACCAGAGACGGCCTGCAGACCAGCCCATAGTCCCTGGAGGGACCAGCGTTGAGCAGGGAGGGACTCTGAGCTCCTGACTCCCAACCCAGAGCTCAATCCAGCTTAGCCCTTCGTTGGGAAGCTGGGCTCCAGCTTTGGGGAAGTCAGGGTCAAAGGCCTGCCAGGATGCCCAGGCTGGCACCTGCCATGCCATAGCAATGCTCCTGCTCCAGCTGGCACAGAAGCTGCCCAGTCCCAGAGATGCACAGGGTCCTGCTTTTCTCGTCAGGAATAACCGGGGAAGTCAAGGGCCCTGGACTTGCTCCTCAAACACCAATAAATAATTAACACATCCCATCATATTCCTAAGGAATCTCCAACTGATGGGTGAGGAGCCCGAGGTCAAAGAGGCCAAGTATGTTGCCCAAAGTCACACACTAAGTGGCACAACCAGGATTCAAGCTCAGTTTGAGCCCTTGTAAGCTAAGCTAGCTGATCTCTGAGGTGGCGCGATGACAATGATGTTAATGGCTAACGTTTACGAGGGCTTACCAAGTGCCAGCCAGCAGGCTGAGCCCTGAATGCCCGCGATCTCGTGCTCGATGACTATGTTTTAGAGGCAGGTGCTGTTCTTAGCCCCATTTTACAGATGAGGAAACAGGTTCAGAAGGTGAGGCTCCAGCTCTTCTGGTACAGCTCTGCCCAAGACGTGCCCTCTGGCAGGGAGCTAAGTGTGTAAGTGTGTGTGTACATGTTGAGGGGGAGGAGACACCCGGAGACAGCCGCCCACCAAGGCCAGGCCCAGCTTGTCAGCCCCCGTTCAAGGCCTCCCCGACAGATCAAGGAGAAACCCGCAGTCCCTGCTGCCCGGGGGAACGGGGGGAGGGCCTCAGAGCAGAGGCGCCTGGCAGTGTCCGCCCCGTACTTACTGCGTGAACAGGAAGGAAGGCAGATTTGGGATCTGGGTATGTTTCAAAACATCCCTCAAATAGCCGCTGGGCTGCAGCCAAGTCTCTAAACAGGGAGAGAACAGGATTCTGAGATCTCTACAGAGGGAGAAAGTGAGGCTCAGAGAGGTCACAGGAGTGCTCAGGATCACACAGCATAAAGCTCCCTGACACCCCAGCATTTCCCACCACTGGGCCTTGGCACATGCCATTCCCCCTGCCGGGCATCCTAGAACAGCACAAGGCCCAGTTTCTTCTGCCTCTTGCCACTTACCAACCGAGTGGCCTTCAGCAAGCCCCTTAGCCTCTCTAAGCCTCAGTGTCCACCTGAGTATGGGGGGTGGGTTCAGATGAGGGCTGTGGGGGGCTATTATAGATGTGTCAGGTTTTCAGCGACCGTGGGCCAAGGGCTTGCTCTGTGCCCAGCCTTGTTCCAGGCACTGGGGACACTGAGCGAAGGAGATGGACAGATCCCTGCCCTCATGCAGAACACATGGGGGAGCCAACCAGAAATCTGTAATTACCCAATTAATAATCTAATGACACAAAGGTGCCTATGGGGAGCTCCTAGGTGTCTAACCCAGGAGTCTGGCCCAGAGCTGCCCAAGGATGCCGAAGGTGGAGTAGGGAACCAGAGAAGGGGGAGGGAACCGCAAGGGCCCTGAGTTGGGCGGGGGTTGGGGGGTGGGGGGTAGAGCACAGGGCATGTGAGAGAGCAGAAGGCTGGGGTGTGGCGAACATGCCGGGAGCCTGGGTGGGGCAGGGGTGGTGAGGCCGAGGGAGGCAGGATCACACAGGCCGGCCAGGGCCCAGGAGGAAGGTATTGGGATGGGAGAGGCTGGTACAACTGGTCAGGGCCCAGAAGATCCAAAGGGGGCATGAGCAAAACCAGCCTTGTTGGGGGACCCCAAACTTTGTTTTTCCACTTGAACTAGGGTTTCTCTTTCTGGCCCAAGAGGTGGGGGATTATTTACTTTGGTTTTAGAAAGAGGGACCCCAAAGCTGCCCTCCAGCCAAGGAAGATTGCTGGGTCACTGAATCTTGGGGTACTGGCCTCAGCCACCCCAGGAAGACTGGCAGGCAGGTGGAATAGGGAGTAGGGAGAGATGTATTTGGAGATACCCACAATGCAACTCAGCTCCACACACACCTCCAAGCCCCTGCCCCATGCCAAGACCCAGAGAAACATGCTCAGAGCCAGGCACAGCCCCTGCCATCAAGGAACCAGGGTTCACGGGCAGTCAGATCCGAGCCTGACATCTGCTGAGTCCTCACCATGGCCAGGCCCCGGCCAATCCCCTCTTCCTACATGCTTTGTCTAATTTAATCCTCACAGCAACCCCACCAGGCAAGTATACCCGTACCCCCATTTTACAGAGGAGGAAGCTGAGGCTCATAAAGGGAAAGCTCATAAAGGAAAAAGCAGAGCTAGGATTCAAGTCCAGGCCTGCTGGACTCCAGACCCCCTTGGGCTGGCCACTGCAGCCAGCTTCCGCCATCCCTGTGTTCCTCGGGGAGGCTGGCATCCGCTGAGAAAGCAGCCGTGGTGCTGGCCCAAGGGCCTGCCGTGAATGCCTGGGTCAGCCTGGCCCAGAGCACTCCAGTCGCCAGCCCCTTCCAAATCCCAGCTCCAAGTTCCTTCCGGCACCAAAGGGCAGTGAATGTGACTACGGATGAGGTCATGCATAGAGATGACCTCGGTAATGACCTTGGCCCTCCATCATGGTCAGGGCCCTGTCTTGAAACTGAGTCGAGCCCCTTCCCTGGAGGGCTGTCTCTGCCCCAGAGGCTGAAGAACACGGGCTGCCTCCCTGTCCTTCCTCAGTGTTGTGGATGGTGCTGGGTGGGCCACATATCTGATCTCTAATCCTCCCAAGTGCCTTGCAAGGAAGGCACACTCCCATTTTACTGAGGCTTGAGTAGGGGATTTGCCCAAGGTCACACACAGGGGAAAGGTGACCTGGGGAGGTATGGCCCCAGACCTGACTCCAAACGTAGCGTTTGCCCATGACACGGCCCAGCCTTTCTTCCCTCCCTCCCTCCCCGGGCCTGCAGACTCATGGAAACCAGGGACCCCCTCCTAGCAGGGTGCCCATGCTGCCTGGTTCAGCAGTCAGTGCCCTTCCCAAACAGGTCAAAGCCCCCTTCCCAGCCTCTCTCCGACCACTGCCCCACCCCCTATTCCCTCTAGCTCTTCCATTTCAAGTCTACGGCCCACCTCCAGGCCCTGATCACTGCCTTTTATTCAATCACAGAACAAATATTTATTGAGCACCTACTATGTGTCAAGCACTTTTCCAGGAGCCGGGCACAGAGACCAATGCTCAAAGCTAGCTCCTCAGCTCTTATGGCCCCTCCTCCAGGAAGCCTCACAGGCCTCTCCTCTGGGTGCCTACACCTCTGGCCCCTTCTACCCTTGCCTCCTTCATCATTTCCCAGACAGAACCAGGCATCCTTTAGGGATGAGAGTGGCATGGCCCTCCCAGCAAAGGGGAAGGAGGGGCAGAGGAGGGCAAACAGGAAATTCCTCTAGGATTAGAAGGCAGTTGCCCTGGGCAGGGTTTCTCCTGTGGGCAGGCCTGATAATCCACTCCATTTCACTCAGTCCCCCTGGACCATGCCCCAGGGCTGGACATCAGGGGCCTAGGGGCCTGCTGTGCAGCTTCTCCTGACTTGGTGACTGGCCAGCCCCCCAACCACCCACCACTCAGCCCTGGCCCAGCCCCTGAGACCCCAGATCCAAGAAACTACAAAATCAAGGCCCAGCCACACTCCTCACTGTTCCCAGCAGTCTTGTAAAAGGCAGGCAGGGAGAGAAGCTGAAAACAGGAGGAGTTTTACACATTAGCTCCAGGGAGACATGGACCAGGATTTCCTGTGTTTCTGAGTGTGGGTGAAATGTTATTTTGTGTGTGTGTGTGTGTGAGAACACATACCCCGATGTGTGGGTCTCTGGCTCCTGGTGGCAAATGCTACATGCCTGACATTTGTGTGCTCTGTGTTCATGTCTCTGCTTATGTGTGTGTCATTGCGTGTCATGTCTGTGTATGTCTTCGTGGGTGTCTGTGTGTGTCTGTGAGCCTTGAGTAGGTGTGCAAGACTCTCTGCTGTTCTCTCTGTGGACGAGGCAGTGGGGGTACAGGGTAACAAGCTTGTATCCGTGCCAGTCTGGCAAGGGCGGGCCTGTGGATTTCCATGGGATGCCAGCACATGTGTGTGTAAATCTGCATGGGCCTGCATATGTATGTGTGCTTCCGACACATCTGCGGATGCCTCTAGGCTGTGTGTCCGGCTCTGGAACAATCTGAGTGTGTCTGGGGGTCTAATATGTGTGTGTGGGGGGCGTTTTTCTGCGCATGCGGGTCCTCTAGGTGGTTTGTGAGTCTGTGTTGTGACTACTTGGTAATGTGATAAGACAGTGGGCTGTGTATGTGCATGGGACAGAGTACTTCTCTCAGGGTGTGCCTGAAAGTGTGCCTCGGGTAAAGCACACAATGCAAGTCTGTCACTGGATGTGTGTGTGAGATGTGCATGCGAGGCTGAGGATCTCTGAGCATGAGCTGTGAATATGTGTGTGCAGGAGGGAGTGGACCCGGGGATTCAGGCCTAGCCCCTCTGCAAGGAATGCTGGGAGCCCCAGGAGCCTCGTGCCCCGCCCCCCAGGCCTCGGCAGCAGCCACTGCCTCACATTTTCCATCTCATTTTCCATCTCCCTGGAGCTGCCCCCTCCCCCCTCAGCAAACTGCTGAGGTTCCTCAAGGCCCAGGTCTCAAAGCAGCCTCTTGTAGGCCATCTCTCAGGGAAGGCTGGGACTCAGGACAGAGGCCAGCCAGGAGCTCTGCTGGCCGTGATGACATTCCCCCACCAACTGGGGCCCAGTGACACAAGCAGACAGGAGTCCTCCCCCTACAGCCCCTGGGAGCTGAGAAGAGCTGCATTGAACTTGCTGGCCACTGCGTCCAGATGTCCAGCCCAGGGCCTGGTACCCAGGAGGCCGTCAGAAAATGTGTTGAATGAATGAATGAATGAATGCCCATGAGGAGCAGGGAAGGGAAAGGTGACAACAGGGATGGGAATTAACTTTTACCGTGTAGCATAGCACACTTATCGGGTCCCCACAAACCTGGGGGCAGGCACGCATACCCCCCATTTTACACAAGAAGAAACAGAGGCTCAGAAAGGCAAGTGTCTCAGCCAGTGTCACCCAGCTCAAAACTGGCACAGTCGGGCCAGAACCCTGAGCTGTGAAACTCAGAGGTGCAGCTGCCTTCTGCACGGAAGAATGGGGGTGAGGGCCTGGGGAAGGGGAGCTCCTTAGGGCTGTCTAATGAGATTCGCGAGCACATGAGCTTACACAAGCTGTGCCACCACAGTCCTGGGCCACTCGAGCTTCCTCATCTGTCAAATGGGTCTGATGTCAGACCTCTGCACACAGGTATGCGGTGAGGAGAAATGAGCAGATTTAGCCTAGGGTCTGGCACACTGGAAGTCTCTGTAACTGACAGTCTTCATGTGGCAAGAACCACAAAGTCCAGGGACAGGAGTCTGGAGGTCCCTGGGCCGGCGCTAACGTTCTAACACTCTGGAGTCCAGCTCACCATTGTCCAAGCTTCAAGGCTCGACCCAAGTTCCCATCACTTTCGTCCAAGATCTCAGATCCTCATAGTCCCCAATCACCCTCTGTCTACTGCACTGGTGCAAGGTGCATATGCCCCCTGCGCGCGCGCGCGCGCGCACACACACACACACACACACACACACACACATACACACCCTCCAGCCCCTGCCTGCAGGCTCCAGGCCTCCAACAGGTCTTACTCACTGTTGCCCCAACAAGGCCTGGCCCAGAGCCTGCACACACCAGGAGTCCTCCACCCACCTGTGTCTCAGAACAGACACACGTTAGCAACAATAGCGCACCTCTGTGGTCACACTGCAGAGAGAACACAGGTCCCAGAGTCAGACCACCCAGGGTTGGAATCTTGGCTGGGTGACCCGGCGCCTCCCTTTAACCAATCATATAATGGCGACCAGGGGTGGATTAGGTGCTTCCTCTGGGCCCTTCTGGACCCGACATCTAGCTTGGGCACACTTGAAGTACTCAAATCCGGAACCTCCAAGGTGGTGGGGGGCCACACAGCATGGAATGTGATCATACTTTCCTGTCCTCCCTGGAGCAGCTACCAATTTATTAACATTCTACAGCTAAGAGGATCTACCCTCCTGGCTTCTCCCAACTCCCCAAGAATGAAGATACAGTCATTCTATCTGCTCATTGGCTAAGAATAATAACAATTCTCCATGAGATGTGGGATTTCACTGCTTGCAAAATGTTTTCCTATCCACATGTACCTCCCAATTCCTGAATGAGGTGGCCTGTGGGAGGTTCTATCATTCTCATTATATAGATGAGAAAGATACAGCTCAGAGAGGCCAAGTGACTTGCCCAAGGCCACACAGAGAGTGGCAAAGTCAGGCCTCAAAGCCAGGTCTTTGGGTTCCAACTCTCAGCTTCTTCCATTTGTACCAAGTGGGCTCCCAGCAGGCCTTCACCACATGATATGTGGGTGGTGGTTAGTGGTGATGAGGCGCAGGACAACTTCAGACCATCAGGGCTTTGAAGGTCAAACACAGCTGATGGATTGTATGGTATGTGAATGTATCTCAATAAAACTGCTTTAAAAAAAAAAAAACACACACATACAAAAAACACAGGTGACGGGTCTGCTCTGTAACCAAAGCCGGATTTTAGAATCCTAGAACTTCAGAAGGGAATAATCTTCAGTCTTCCTTTGCTAGAAGAGATCCTGGGTTCAAGGAGCCACCATGTGAATCTCCCCCTGAACCCTCCTCAAGGAATCACAACCACCAACATTTCATGTAGCTTACAAGCTGCTTGCCATAAACCATGTCTTTAAACCATGTTTTTATCTAAACATGCAAGATGATCCAGCCTCTTGAATAACTTAAGTAACAGGGAGCTCACTACCTTTCCTGTAGCAGCTCCTTCTCCTTTCTCATTGGGAGAGAGTTGCCCCCATTTACATTGTCTCCACCTGAACCCGAGAGCAGGCCTCATGCGAAGGGGGCCACAGGAGACCTGCCAACATCACCTGCCCAGGCACCCTAGCTGACAGTTCCGAGTGTCCCCTACCAGTTATAAGGTGAGCTGAGCAGGGCTACCCACAGGACTCGGCAGAGCTCCCCTCAAACCAAGCATCACGAGGCCTGCAGGGATCATGCTTGATTTGGAGTCCTTCTCCTAGTGACTCAGTTTCAGCATCCTGGAAGCCAAGTGGCCCAGAAGGGCAGGGGCCATGCCAAGAGTTTAATGCCCTCTCCCTCCTGGCTGTCTGACTTGGAGCAAGGTCCTTCCCTCTTCTGGCCACGGCTCACCCATCTGTCAACTGAACAAAACACCTCGTATCATAGCCTGTACACTTATTGTCCACATCCATATTCTCTCTCGATTTTCACCCCACCTCTGGGAGGTGGCAGCCGAGGTAAACAAACCTCCTGAGAAATTAAGAGACCAACCCAGGTGTCCACAGTGAGCATTAGCACCGCTGGCCCTGCCCATCTCTCTCGCCCCATCTCCTTTCCCTCTTCACATGGCTCGAGTGCTAGTCCTTAAACTCAACAAGCTCTCCAACTTCTCTTGGTCTGGAATGTTCTGCTCCCAGCTCCTTGCTGAGCTGGCTCCATCTCATCCTTCAGCCCTGTGCCTCCCTGAGCACCCCCAATTTTGATTCCTCTAAAGCTATTGATTAATCCCATCTCCCCCACTAGACTCAAAGTACCACGCAAACAGACACTTCACCCTTGTTCATAATTGTATCCCAGACCTGGTACACAGTAGGCAATAAATAAATACTGGGTGAACAAATGAAGAAGAAGCCAGGAGAAAGAGCCTGAATGCTTCCGTTGGGGAGGAGGAGGATCTATTCTGCCCCGAGTAACCACACGACAGGTGCACATGGGAATGTGTCACACACCTTTGAGAATAACAGTCATCACAGCTGCCATCTCTGAGGCTCACACATGCCAGCCCCTCGAGGGGTGCTTTGCACACATTAGCTCATTTACCCTTAAGGTTGGAAGATGTATCATTATCCTATTTTTACAAATGAGGAAACAGGTTGAGATAGTAAGTAACTTGTCCAAGATCACACAGCCAGGATGCTACAAGTGCCAGATCCAATGGCAACCTAAGACCTGTACCCACCCTGAACCAGTGGGATGTCCCCAGCCAAGCCCTGGGCCCTTGGGCTTGGGCTCAGTCCCCAGCCTCCTGGGACTGAGCAGTGATGGGTAGCTCAGACAGGCTCCATGGTTTTACCTGAAGACTTCCTGGGCTAGGAGTGGGTTCCTGAGAGAGGCCCTGAGGCAAGTCTCTGTGATCCATGCTCCCTTGCCTGGGTGAGCAGTGGGAGCCAGGGGGAAGTGGGGAGGAGCTCAGGGTCTGAGTTCAAAGCAGCCAAGGCAAGGGGTCTTGGAAGCAGCTCAGGGCACTGGGAGGACACAGCCAAAAGCCTCCTTTCGTGGCTAGTCTCCTGCCTCCCACGCAGTCCCACTTGCCCTACCTCACCACTAGCTTCCACAGGCTATCGGGGCTGGTTGAAACCCCAATTGTCCCCAGTGAATGGGGCCTTTGGGAAGACTCACACCCCCATGTAACAGACGGGGAAACTGAGGCCTGGCCTGGAGAAAGGCTAGAGGCTGAAGAGGTGGGTGATTCTGACACAGACACACCCTGTCCTACTATTCTACAAGTAAACACCGAATGCATGCTGGATAGCAGATCCTGAGGGAAAACGAGGAGGGAGGGACACAGCTGAGGAAGACCCCCCACTCTACTGAGGGAGAAACCATTTGGCCAGAAGAGCCACAACCAAAGCAGAGTAAGCCCACCGGGCACACATCAATCAGCAAGTGCTCTTAACTGCACGGCTCTCGGCCAGGGGTGCTCTGGGTGCGTGCCAGGCCATCAAGCCACAAGAGCGGACATTTCAGCCTCTTCCAAAACCACACCCAGCCGGTGGCAACAGAGCCTAGGAACCTTCCAGCCTCCCAGGTCGAGGGCGACACACGAGGGATGGGCTGTCCCTAAAGCTGCCACAGTGCCAGGCAGTGGGCACACAGAGCCTGGCCTGGATCCGGTAGGTGCTCACGTTCACAGAAGGGGTGCAAGCAAAGTCTGTTGTCCCGGGAAGTCCACAAGTCCCCACACACCCAGAGGGGACGCCCCTTTCAGGCAGGCGGTTTCCCTTCTCTCACTGGGGAACACAAGGGCGCAGGCACTGACCAAGAAGGGCCACTGGGGCCACTGTGTACACAGGGCCCGTCCCAGAGGAGCAGAGGACAATAAGCGTGAACCCTCTTCCTGCATGCCCTCACACCGCCAGGGGCCATCCTGGGATTTAGGAAGCTGCCTCTGAACCGGTTCTCCCATAACATCATCCTCCCAGGCTGTGGGACCGTTAGACAGGGCGGAAGTCGGACTCTGGCCAAGGGGATGTTCCCAGATGTCATGCTTTCAAACTGGACCCGCCCTGAAAGGCAGGCGGAGACAGGCCCGCGCCAGGGCTTCCCTGGCTAAAGACTCAGGCTGGTGCTGTGGCCTCTGCTGGGCAGGGGTGGCCCGGCTGCTCCCTGGGCCACACAGTCAGGATTCTCTGGCACCAGTGCACACCAACTCCTGTCCCCAAAGGAAAGCCACCAAAGGCCTGGGGGTGGGGGGCTCCCAGGAGCTGAGTGCAGAGATCCAGGCCCTCACCGACCACCGCCCACCCCCGCCAAGCAATGCATCTCAGCTTCCTCCAAAGCAGCTTTCTCAAGCCCCCTTCCCCCAAATGCCAGAAACATTCTGAGCCCCTTGGCCAGTGCCTCGTCCAGCTTCCTCTTCAAGAGAGGGCTTCCCCCAAAATGTGTGCGCGTGGAGGAAACAGCCCCGATCTACCTCAGGAGGCCCCCAGAGGGTCCGGGTCCCCCTTTTCTGCCTGTGCAGTGGGAAAGCGGGCCAGCTGGTACCTCAGGCCCGCGGGGCTGTGACAGCCGGCGCCCCCCGCCGCCTCCCTCTCCCCCGTCGGCGCCCCCACCTTGAGATAGTCGTTCTCGGAGCGCAGCTCCTCCAGCTCGCGCACGAAGCCGCCGGGCCCGCAGTCCAGCATCTCCTCGGTGAGGTCGGAGAAGGCGAGCGAGGCGCTGAGCGGCAGGCGGCTGCTGCCCACCGACGACGCGGCCACCGACGGCTCGTCAGGGGAGGCGGGCGGGCGCGGCGGATGCTGAGCGGGCGCTGCGGGCTGCGGTGCCTGCCCCGCTGGGGTCCCCGCCGGGCCCCCGGCCGCGGACTCGGCGTCGCTGCTCAGCGCCAGCTCCAGGCCCAGCAGGCGCGCCTCCTCCGACGCGCAGTCCGACACCTCCGAGCTGCTGTCGGTGAGACTGGGGGGCGGCGGCGGGGGCCGCGGGCCCGACCCAGGCCGCGGGCGGCCCTTGGCGCGGGTCCCAGCGCGGACCCCAGCCACCCGCGTCCCCGCGCCCCGGGCCCCGGGCGCCGCCGCGCGCCCCTTCTTGTCTGGCCGCGCCGAGGACGCGGCGCTACAGGCGGCGGCAGCGCCCGGACCCGGGCCGCGGCGGCCCTTGGCCAGAGACCAGCCGGCCACGTCTTTGGGCCGAGCCGGCGACGGCGCTCGGTGGCTCTTCTTCCTCTCAGGGGCGGGCGCGGGCGGGGGCCCGCAGCCCCGGGTCGGAGGCTCGGCCGCCGGCGCCTCCATCGCGGCCTCCGTCGGCCTCAGCGAGCGGCGCGCATGGCCCGGGCCCGCCCGACCTCCGCGCCCCTGGGGAGGCTCCCGGGGCCGCTCCGGCCGCTCGCGCTGCGGCTCCGCTTGCCCGGCCTCAGCCCCGGGGCTGCGCTCCGACCCCGCCGCCCGCCGCCCGCTCTGCGCGCGGAGAGAACGGCCCGACCGCCTCCAAGCGCCCCGGCTCCGGCTCCGGCTCCGGCTCCGCCCCGCGCCCGCCGATTCGGCCTCGCCGCGCCGCCGAAGCGCACCCGGACCCCGGCTGCCTGCGCGCCGAGCACTCCCTCGGGCTCCGAGTCCGGCTGCGGCCCGGGCCCCGGCTCCGCCCGGCGCGGCCCGCCCCCCGCGCAGCCCCGCCAGCTCCCCGCCCCGCTGCCTCGGCTCGGGGGCGCGCGGCTCCACGAACAAAAGGCGGACGCGGCGGGAGCGGCGGGGAGGGACGCAGGCCGGGAGCGCGGGAGGGATCTGCGAGGCAACAGCGACCCCCTCCAGGGCCAGGCGGGCCCGGGCAGTTGCGGCCCCCGCGTCCTGCGCCGCCGCTGGCCCGCCGCCTCCTCCGCAGCTGCACTGGAGAAGGCAGCGGGCGGAGCGGCCCCTGAGCCCGGGGTCCCGGCAGGGGCCGCGGGAGCGGCGGGAGGGGCGAGTCCCAGGCCGAGGCCGGGCGGACCCCAGAAGGCCGGAGGCTCGCTCCATCCCCACACCGGGACCCTCGCCCCTGCGCCGAGCGTGCGCCGAAGCACCAGCCCCGCCCCTCTTAACCTTGTAAAGCAAGGCCGATTATCCCACTATACAGATGCGTAAACTGAGGCCTAGGGAGGACACGCGTAATCGCCCAGGGTCAGTGGCAGAGCCTGGCTGGAGCCCGAGCCACACACCTCCTGAGGGTGCACGGGCTCCTGCCTCGGCTTCCCTTCCACAGGCGGAGGGGCCCGTGGAGCCCTGGGTGCATTCCCCCCTCTGCACACCTCGACGGGTTGTGATTCTAGGCACACACACGCCCTCCACTCGTTTCGGGAGACCCGTCACGAGGTGTCAGAACAGCGGGTGCTTTGACAGCAGGCTCTGGCCCCGGCGGGGGCTGTCTCGGGTTGGGGACGGTTGCCCGGACCCCTAGGCGCCCCTTCAAGCGCAGCTCGAGAGGAGCCCCGGAGCCCGGCGTCTGGTGAGCTGCTTTTCTTTCTTTCCACGGCTGTCCCCGGGCTCCTGATCGTGTTGTTGATTTTCCGCGGGTCCGTCACGCCTTCCCCACCCACCACGCCCCGCTACTCCCTGAATCCCATTCAGTCCAGCTCTTGGTTCTGGCCGCCCCGCGGGTGGGCGCTCACGCAGGACGGCGCCTCCTTGCCACCCGGGAGGGCAAGAATGAGTTTATCCCTCTGCAGCCTCTTCTCCGCAAGCCCCCTTCCCCTCAGTTTCCTCCCCTCCTCCTCCTCCTCCTCCTCTCCCTTTCCTTCCTCTTCCCCCCTGTTTTCCTCCTGCCCATTTTTTCCTCCTTCCCTTTTTCCTCTCCCTCCACCTTTCCTCTGCCCTCTGCACTCAGCTGACACCAGGTCCACTTCTTGGTCTCCCCCCACACACACACACAGTGACTACACACACACCGAGCCGTGGAGGGAGGAGGCCCGTTCAGCAAGTTCTTGGCCAACCCCCATGCCTCTCTACTCCCTCCCCAGGTAGGACACCGGGGGACTGCAGGTGGGCTTGCCACTCCCATCTCATGGAGTACGCAGTACACAGGAGGATGAACCCACAAAAGATTCATCACAAACGGGGCATGCGTGGCACAAGGCAAGGCCTGGGCTGTGGTGTGTGCTCTCTGGGCTTTCACCATGTGACCCAGGGCATCCCCTCCCCCTCTCTAGGACTCAGTGTCCCACCTGGTCTGGCCTGGTCTGATGTAACAGATGCCAGGGGCCTTCCAGCTCTGTGTCCCTGGCCTTTGCAGGCTGGCTCTGGGTTGACACAGAGAAAATACTCAGTGCCTGGGCTTCGGTTTCTCCCCCTATGCAAAACGTGGGCTTGGAGCTGTTGGATAGTGTGAATCCATAAGGTGGATGTGCCAAACCAGGCCAGCTCTGCCGTTCCTAACACATCTATGGCCACACCAGAGGTCCTGAAATGATAGTGGACCTGGATCTCCCCGCTTGATCCTGGACCTGAGTCCTGGCTTGGCCACCAATCTTCTCTGGGCTCTGACACTCATGGCTGAACAGGGAGCTGAGGGTCTGTCTTGCTCTGAGTTTCTTTGAATTTGGGGAGTCATGAATCTACATGGCAGCCCCAGGAGAGCCTGGGGAACAGCAAGGCCCTGGTGAGGAAGGACCCGGGTATTGGGTGGGGCCAACATAGGCACCCTGCACTCAGGGGAAGGTCAGACCAGGGACACTGCAAAGGGAGCAGTCCTTGCTGGGAGTCCAGAAGAGGCTACACGCAGGCAGCCTGTCCTCGTCCTTGGCAGTCAGCAAGCCCTGTGGCTACCCAGCCCGTGAGCGTTCACTTCATGCCGGGATCTGTGCTCACCACTTCAGCAAAGGACCTCAGAAAGGTTAAGGAACTTGTCGGGGCTGACTGATTTTTCCAAAGATAGCCACACCAATATATATCTCATCCCAGTTGCTCCTCCCATTGAGTGGTGGGCTTTGTGTTCCCTCCCCTCGAACCTGGGCAGACCTTTGTGACTGCCACCCCCAATAGAGTATGGCAGAAATGACACTCTGTAACTTCTAAGTCTAGGTCATAAAAAGCAATCTGGTCTAATAATGATTGAAGTGATGAATGCACAGCTATGTGATTATAGCAAATAACATTGATTGTAAACCTTGGATGAATTGTATGCTTTATTAACATGCATCAATAAAACACACACACATACACACTTACACAAAGCAACATGGCTTCTGCCCAGTGCTCTCTCCCTCTCTTGGGCCACTCGTCCTGGAATCCAGCCAACATGTTGGGAGGAAGCCCAGGCCTCATGGGGAGGCCACGCAAATGTGTTCTAGCCAACAGCGCCAGCTTGGGTCCAGCATCAACCACCAGGGATATGAGCCTTCAGAATTCAGGGATTC
The DNA here is from genome assembly GCA_029593785.1 of Cabassous unicinctus. Lineage (NCBI taxonomy): Eukaryota > Metazoa > Chordata > Mammalia > Cingulata > Chlamyphoridae > Cabassous > Cabassous unicinctus. The sequence continues at coordinate 26,093 of JAQZBX010021702.1, forward strand.
TTAACCTTTTTTGTTCCACGGACCCCTTTGCCAGTCAGGTGAAAACCGTGGACCCCTTACTAAGTCCACACTATACTGTGTGTTATTTAATAGATATATCACACCCGCACCAACACATCCCCACAAGAATAATATTTTTCTGAATTTCAATTCAAGGTCATGGACCTCTGGTTAAGAAACCCTGCTTCAGATTATTGAGCTCCCAGCTGAGCCCAAGTAGAGCAGAAATGAGCTGCCCCATCAACCCTGCCCAAATGTTGTTGTTTCAAGCTACTGAGTTTTGGGGTAGTTTGTTATGCAGCAGTGGATAACTGGAATGCTTGTCCAAGGTCACACAGTTTGTAAGTGGCAGGGCTGGGATTGATTTAAACCTAAGGCCACACAATTTTGGAGCCTGTTTTGCTGCACTGTTGGGCTGTAAACAGTTCAGCACAGGCACAGATTTGTGCTCTATAAAAGCTGTACTGAAGAAAGAATGAAGGGTTAAATCATTGTAAGAATTATGTATCAGAATAAAAGAAATAGAGATGCTGATGATCCAGTGGAAAAAGTTTCATTTCCCCCAATCAAGGTGTCAAGTGATCAACATGATGGAAACTGAATGGAGACTAAATCCTGGAAGGCTTCAAAGAGAAGGTGATTTTTAAAAAATTTTAAACTAAAGTGTTTTTTTTCCCCCATTATACAAATCATGAAAAAAACAAACCATTGGCTGGGGGAGAACTGAGAGGAGTCAGTAGGAAAAACTACTTTGAATAGGGTAGTCAGGGAGGCCTCTCTGAGGACATGACATTTCAGCTGAACTATTCAAAGAGTCAGGAGAAGAGAATTCCAGGCAGAAGAGCAGCAAGGGCAAAGGCCCTGAAGCAGGAACAAACTTGACATATGTTCAAGGAGGAGTAAGAAGGTCAGTGTGGCTGGAGCCTAATGAGTGACAAAGGACAAGATAAAGCTGGAGAGGTCAGCGGGGACCAGACCATGCACTTGGCGTGTGTTTATTCTTGGTGCCGTGAGAAGCCATTGGGGGTTATAAGCAACCTAATTTCTGCTTTAAAGATTTATTTTATTTATTTATTTCTCCCCACCCCCTCGTTGTTTTGCACTTGCTGTGTGTTTGTTTTGTGCTGGTTTTCTTTTTAAGAGGCACCAGGAACCGAACCTGGGTCCTCCGATGTGGGAGGGAGGTGCCTAATCACTTGAGCCACCTCCACTTCCTGCTTTGTTGGGTCTCTCATTATGTTTTCCTCGTGTCTCTTGTTGCATCATCTTGTTGCATCAGCTTACTGCCTTGCTCATCTTCTTTAGGAGGCACCAGGAACCAGACCTGGGACTGCCCATGTGGTAGGCGGGAGCTCAATCGCTTGAGCCACATCTCCTTCCCACTAATTTCTGTTTTAAATAGATCACTCTGGCTGTCGGGGGGTGGGGATGCTCTGGGGTGTAGTGGGGTGGAGAACAGATGCTAGAAGATGGGCTAAGGGGCTGCTGTACAAGTCTCAGAGATAATGGTGGCCGAGACAAGAGTGGAGGCAGTGGAAAGGGAAAGGACAGGTGAATCTTGAGGTCTGTTCTGGAGGAAGACTCAGGCACTCTTGACTGGAAGTGAAGGATCAAAGAAACCAAGTCAAGCTCAATTCCCAAATTTCTGGCTTTAGTTACAGGACGAATGCTGGTGCCATTTAACAAGACAAGGCAAGTGGCCAGGGGATCGAGAGACCAGGTTTGGAGGGGGAATGAAGGGTTCTTTCTGGATACATTCAGTTTGAGATGCCAATGTCAAGGAAGCCTCTGACATGAGTTGTGGAGTTCAGGGTAGCAGGTGGACTGGAGCCATGAAGAGTCAGCAGTATTTAGATGCTGTTTAAATCCAGGGACCAGGATAGGTCACTTAGGGAGAGGATCTATAGAGAGAAGGAAAGCCAGCCTCGAAACAGGCAGTTGAGAACTCCTGGTTCTAGAACATGAGTAGTGGAAGAGGAAAAGCCAGCCACAAAAGACAGAGAGGAGGTGGCCAGTGAGTAGGAGGGAAGCCAGACAGTATGTTGTCAGGAAGCCAAGGCAGTAGCAGCGTAGACCAGCAAGGAGGGAGGGCTCCACAACGCCGAGCTACAGAAAGGCTGCATGAGAAAGATGAGAGCAGAGAAGCGCCTCCTGGGTTGGGCAGCACAGAAGCCGCTGGGGACCTTGATGAGAGCAGTTTCAATGAAGAGGGCACTGAAGCCTACGGGAGTGGACTGAAGAGTGAATAAGAGGTAGAGGTAGAGTGTAGGCAACTCTCTTGAGAAGTGTGGCTGCAAAGGGAGAAGAAAAACAGCAGTCGTTGGAGGGCACCTGGGGTCACGAGGGATGAGCAAGTGGGAGAAGGATGAGAAGGGAGGAGGGAGCAAGGGCAAAAGGGAAAGGGACAGATCCAGGGGTGGGGGCTGGCCTTCAAAGGGAGCAGGACCCCTCCTCCGTCGTCAAGGCGGTGGGGTAGGGTGCAGGTGGCCTGTGGGCTTGGAGGTGGGCAGGCGAGGAAGTGACGGATGGTGGCTTCTGTTTTCTCAATGAAGAATGAAGTCGCGGACTGAGAGTGGGGCCTCCAAGAAGTCAGGGCTGTTTGGGGTGGGTGCAGCCTGTGTGTAGTAGTGACCTCAGGGAGCAGAACCCAACCTCCCACCGTGCGTGCAGCAGGACGCCAGTCAGCCCAAGGGACACTGGCATATTCCCTTCTGCTCATTTTCTCTTCTATCTTTTCAAGTTTGTTCTGCATGGCTGAAATTGTGCTGCATGTGCAATTTTAGATCCTGCTTTTTCCAGTTAACAGGGTAGTGGAAGCATTTTCTCAGGCATCTATAAACTCTTTGTAAACATGACTTTTCACTTTAGTTTATTTTTTGAGGTACTAGGATCAGGGGTTGAACCCGGGACCTCCTATGTGGTAAGCCGGCACTCAACCACTGGTCCACATCGGCTCCCGAGTTGGGGTTTTTCATTTGTTTCCTTGTTGTTTGTTTTTGTTTGTTTGTTTTTAGGAGGCACCAGGGACCTCCCATGTGGGAAGAAGACACTCAACCACTTGTGCCACATCTGCAATCACTTTTTTAAAAAATTATTTTTAGGGAAGCGGGAGTGGCTCAGTCGATAGAGCCCCCGTTTACCATATGGGAGGCCCCGGGTTCGCTTCCCGGGGCCTCCTTGTGAGGGCGGGCCGGCCCGCGCGCAGCCTAGTGGGCTGATGCAGCAGGACCTCACAACAGGAAGCGGGTGTGGCTCAGTGGATAGAGCCCCCGTTTACCATGTGGGAGGCCCCGGGTTCGCTTCCCGGGGTCTCCTTGTGAGCGCAGGTCAGCCCGCGTGGCGCGGTGGGCTGATGCAGCAGGACCTCACAGCAAGGGGGAGATAAGCAGACATGGAAAAGACACACAGCAAACACAAGCTGCAAGGGGGGGATAAATAAATAAATCTTTAAAAAGAAATTATTTTTATTGTGTTAACATATATTTGTCATTTTAACCATTTGTAAGTGTTCAGTTCAGCGGCATTAATTACACTCACAATGTTGTGCTATAATCACCACCATCCATTGCTGAACTTTTCATCACCTCAGAGACAAACTGTATCCATTAAACAATAACTCCCCCTTCCCCTCACTCCATCCCCTGGTAACCTGTAAGCTGCTGTCTCTATGAGTTTGCTTATTCTAAGAGTTTCATATAAGTGAGATGATACAATATTTGTCCTTTTGTCCCTGGCTTGTTTCACTCCACATGATCAACAGGATGTCTTCAAGGTTCATCCAGGTTGTATATGTATGAGAACGTCATTCCCTATTTTACAGCTGAATAATATTCCATTATCGGATATAGCATATTTTGTTAACACATTCATCTGTCAATAGACACTTGGGTTGTTTCCACTTTTTGGCTATTGTGGATACAGCTGCCGAATTCCACTCTTAATATTCAGAAATAATCCGCTGAATCAACATTCCATGGGTCACTTAACCTTCTCCCTTTTGTTGGACGTTTAACTTGCCTCATGACGATGACCACGATGACCACCGCATTTCTGAGAGAGGCAGCGTGTGGTCTGGTGGGGAGGAAAGGAAAAGGCAAAGTGCGAGAGCAGACGGATCCGGAATGTGGGTGATCTGCACCTGAATTCCATGATTGAAGCTTTTTAGGGACCTAGTACATGGCAATAGGTGTTCCTGCCAGATCACATACTGATTTCTCCTGATCGTGAGGACAAAGAATGGGACATGGAGGCAAACCTCACTGGCTTTTCCAAGTACCCAATGGCTCGGCTTTCGAACCCAGGAAAGTGGAGTTGGGAGAAGGGTCAGAGGCGCAGGAAGGGCCAAGCGTGTGATCCGAGGGCCGTTTACAGCTTAAACACTTATTGCAACAGTCATGTTTGAGGTGGTAACAGAGGCCTTCACCTGCCTGTTTTCCCCATAATACAAGTCCTTCAGGCATCCCACACTTCCTGGGCGGGGCAGTGCCCCGGGAGACCAGCCATGGGCAGAGTGTCTGGGACGCACACCCTTTCCCCCAAGGCCAGCAGGTCAGGGTCCCTTTCATCGGTGTGAAGGAGGGGCCACCCATGAGGTGGTGGGCTCCTTGTCCCTGGGGGTGACAGGCAGAGACTGGGGGACCGCTTGGTGGGCAAAGTGTCCAGAGGATTCCTGCCCTGCATGGAACTCGCTGACGTCCCTTCCAGCTTTGAGCTTCTGTAACCCAGGCCCAGCACTCATCCAGAAGCAGAGGAGTGAGTCCCGTTGACAAGTGTGCCAGACCCTGGGCCTTCTGTGCAAAGTCTCATGTGTCACAACAGCTCGTCAATGAGGGAGGGTGTTATTCCTCCATGAGGGGGGAAACCAAGGCCCGGAGGGTGGGAAAGGGGAGCGTTTTCCTCCCAGGCACAGCCAGCAGGGGCAGCCTGGTCTTCGTGTGAGGATTTGAGCTTCTGACGTACAACGATCACTGCCAGGCCTTCCCAGCTGGAACCGGAGCAGGTGCGGGGCCAGGGCGGCCGCCCTCTGGGCAGGTATAAGAGCCAGAGAGGAGGGCCTGAAGCCAGGACCGGGCCAGAGGTGCCAGCCGCGGGCCGGGGACCAGGCTTCGGACCCAAAGCTTCTGAGTGCAGACCTCCAGGTGGGCAGGGTCGGGTCTGGGTGTGGCGCCCTCTCTGGGGATCGGGAGATGCACTAAGGAAACCATCGGGCTGGACAGACTGCAGAAGGCAGCCTGGGGCGTGGCAGGGAGAGTCCATTCTTCCACAGGCCCTTCCTTTGCCTTCCTCCAGCGAGCGCCTCCCCCTTTCCTAGCCGTGTCCTGGTGGAGACGGGGTGGCCACATGTCAGGGATTCAAGCCCTGGCTCTCCCAAAGAGGCAGTGTGGGGGACTAGCAACAAGCACTGTCATTTACCCAGTGCACCCCAAGTACCAGGTACCGGGGGTTACCCCACCAAACTGCAGACAGAAGGAGCCAGCCGTGGCTTAGCACCCTGGCTTTTCAGGCACCACCTTCATTCATTCTTACAACAGCCCAACTAGGTGGAGGTTAGTATTTCACAGGTGGAGACTGAGGCACTGAGATGTTAAGTAACGTGCCCAAGGCACCCAGCAGGGAAGTGGCAAAAGCAGGGTTTGAACTCCCAGGCTCCAGAGCCTGTGCTCTTGACTGCCACCTTATGCTGTGACCGAGGGTAGGTCCCTCCCACGTGTCCTTGTCTGTACTTTGAGGGAGGAAGATTTGCTAATCAGAGAGCTATTACCTTGAGATTCCTTAAAGGCACCTGGACACGGGCCAGCGTTGAGCATGCAGGAAGCCTTGATGGGAATATTTACTTAGAGCCGTGTAAATGCCCCTTGACCTGGCATTCATCTTTCGTAATTTATCACAAAGGACACAATCAGATTCACGAACAAGGATATGGGGGAGGTGGGAGTCCAGTTTCATTCTTTTGCTTGCGGATATCCACTATTCCCAGCACCACTTGTTGAAGA
>JAQZBX010021703.1:0-32124 GCA_029593785.1 Cabassous unicinctus
CATTCTACTGACGTGGCCCAATCAAAGCCCTAATCATAATTTAATCACGCCCAGAGGAACAGACCCGTTTACAAGCATAACCCAATATCTATTTTTGGAATTCATAAATAATGCCAAACTGCTACATATGCATAAGTACAAAATTGAGAGGGAGGGGAAGGCAGCAAAGGTAAGTTTTACTAACTTCCCTGTTTCCCTGTACCTAGGTCCAACCTTCAACACAGGGGTTCTTAACAAGGGTTCAATTAGCTTGAATTTAAATACAAAAAAAACATTCTTATGGGGACGTGTGGGTGTGATATATTTATTAAATAATACATAGTATAGTGTGGACTTAGTAAGGCGTCTGTGGTTTTCACCTGACTGGCAAAGGCGTCCATGGAACAAAAAAGGTTAAGAACCCCTGCTCTAACAGGAAGCACTGTTTACTGCTGATCTTTGAAGAGATTTCTAAACATTTCCAAAAATAATCCTTTTTCATAAAATGATAGCATGCAGTACAAACTATTCTGTGTCTTGCTTTTTTCATATAATGTTACATTTTGGTCACCTATCCTTATCAGTGCATATAAACCTGATTTGTTCTGTTTAATGCCTGCACAGTATGCTCTTGTATGGATGTACCATAAGTAATTAAACAATCCGCCTTTTATAGACATTTAGGTTTCTGGCAATAGTTTGTTTTTACAAAATATGCTGCAGTGTATATCTTTGCATATTCATCATCCCTGTTAAATACATTTAGATGTGGGGCAATTATAGAGACATTCTATTTATTAGTATAAGAATTGAAGAGCTCTCAATTTTATTGTTGTAAGTGTTCTTATATAAAATATGTAATTTAAAGGAGGATAAATTATGGCTAATATTACAGAATGAAAACATTCTGTTCAGTCACTTTCTATTTTTGAATCCTTAGAAGACACCTGAACAGATAAATATAATTGATTTCTTTTTTTCACCTTGTTTATGTCCTATATTGTTAAAGGAAAGGAAAATGTTATTGCTTGTGTACTTCATGTTGTCTCCTAAGGGAAAAAAGCAAGCCAGTTATTAGGGAGAAATTACGGCTTCTCCTGGATGTAGTACTGAAAGAAGACTTTTATGTGGTCCTTCACATGGTGGGAGTGAAGTTTGGAATGCAAGGGGCCTCAGTAACATTCTTATTATGAAGTCAGTGATGGAGTTTGTGAAGATATTTCATAGAAGAGCCTTTAACGTAAAATGAGGTCTTTACTTCAAAGTGCAGTCCATGGAAAGCTATTCTATATGACGCTTAAAAGACATTAAGTGCTTTCTGATGATCCAGTTTGATCCAGCCCAGAATATCTAACTGTGTTGGGAAGACTGTTGAGGGTTTTGGATAAACAATTCCAAGTTTGACAAGGTAGTTCTAAGTTAGAATCTCTAACAGAGTCCTGAAGCTTTGCTGTATTATTGATTCAAGGCCAGTCCCTATATTTTAAAAATCTGTCAAACACTGATGGATTTGGTATCCAGAGAAATTGTAAATGCAGTGCAGATAGGTGTTTCCTAGGATGCAAAAGTATAATTTCTGCAAAGAAATTAGTGGGATCAGTTTTGTACTCACTTGCTAACTTTGTGTTCATTGGATATCAATATATAAACTTATCCTAGTTTTGCTCTCTATTGATTCCTTTCCATCTATATGAATGGCTTGGGACAAGGAGGAGAGGCACAAGCACACTGCATTGCTTCCAGCGTCATTTAACCTGCCTATGCCATTACAGGAATAAGAGCCAGGAAACCCAGCACCACCAGAATGCTGCCCTTGACCAGTTCTCATTTCCCTGAAGCCCCTGAAGGTTAGAGATGTACAAAGGAGCCAAAGAGATCCTTAATCGTTAAGCCAGTCTGCCTGGATCTCATGGAGAGCCGCTTTGTCCTAAGGCACTTAGGCCTCAATTGACTGAAGGCAGAGTCTGTGGGAAGCCCGTTTTCACCATCGGGGACTCATACTTAAGACTTGCTTCCTGTCACTGGGGGGTGAGGAGAGGCTGAGTCTCAAGCACTCCTGAGACCCTGGAGGCAATGGAACCTGAAGTCCTGATGCAGGTATCCTCACAAAGAGTTACACCCACCCCTAGAAAAGATGGCTCAACCTGTGTCCTGAGTGGGCACATTCTCCCCTTGTGAGAAGCAGAGGAGTTTTGCATGCCTTTCGTCAGAAGCCAGCATGAACCAAGACTCTAACCTGTCTGGATTGTCACCCTGTATCAAAAAGGAGGGGAACTGAGGAGTTCACATCCTCAGTGCTAAGATCTCCCATTGTGGGGGGAAAAGCGTAAAACTATAAAGAAATAATTTGTAATTTGCTGAATGTTCTGTTCTCTGACCTTGTGTTCATCTGATGAACTCTTATATATCTTTAATACAAGTAGTGTACTAAAAGTTAGGGTCATCCAAATCCTTACTCAAAATGCTGTTCGTGGGTCTCTTGTCCTGGATATTGGCATTAAAAATATGCAGAGTTGGATATCTGTGAATAGAGTCTGCCAGGCTAATATCAACCTTTTTGACAATGAAAACTCTAGCATGGAATTTAAGGCTGGGGTATGGAGAATTTTAAGAGTTACTACTTTTTATAGTTGAAGGTCATTCTTGGGGGCTGGGAGTACCATGTTAAGGAAGACCTTGCCCTTCCACGTGTGTACGTGGCATTTATCACCTGTAAAGGGGGTGATGTCTCATGGGGTGTTGTTTAAGAGGCCATATAACTCCAGTCTGGGTCTCATGGTAACTATACCAGCCATCTTTGTCTGCAACATTTTATTATTTCCTTTTCAGAAGTTATGCTGGGCTCACCATTATGGCATTTTTTAAATCCCCTTTAGTAAATTAAACTACACACCAGAAGATAGGTGTACTTGGCTTCAGTTGGCTTCAATTCTGTAAAACTGTGTTTAGCAGGCAAGAAAAAGTCATTCCAAATAGTTTAGTTTCTTTGGTTTATATGAGCCATGATTTCATAAAATCTTCAGAGTGCTTATTGTGCTTTAAATATGCCTAGAAAAGCACATAATAACTCTCAGATGTACTGAAGCAGTTGTTCTTGGACAAATTGTGGGAGAGGGTGCTAGAGTTGCAAACTATAACTAAGTGGTTTTGCTGGCAAGGCTGCATGCATTTATTACTGTGGTCATCTTACAATGGCTGTAGAGAAACAGGTTATCAAAAGAAAATGTGACAAATTTTATCTATCTTATGTGCTATTAATCAGTCCTATTTTAGTGCTTCTCATGTGGGGTTTATCCCACAGAGGATGCATGTAAGGCATTTATTTTTGGCATAGGTCACAGAAATTGTGGTAATGGTTGCCTATGAAAATTTCCTCATGCATCAATGGAGACTAGACTCCAGAAACTTCATGGAAGTCATCTTTTCCAGGATTAACATTACTTTGATTTAAAATGCAGCTTTGTATAGTTTTAAAAATTTCAGTCATTGTGAGATGTTGGCTAAACTTTTATGCTGGAGGTTTTATTTAAGATGTTTACATGTTGACACCATGAAATTTATTAAAATTATGTGTCAAGACTAAATTTTGTTAACTAGGGAATATGTGAACCAATTTTAAGATATAAGAAGAAAATAAACTCTACAGACCTGCTTGGCTGCTTGGGTACTAATATAACTAGCTAGAAAGTAATGATGTTTGCTATTCTTTGAGTTGCTTTACCTTTGTTTTAAAGCATTTAAAATATTTTTCCTGACAATATAATTCAAACTTGACTATTACAGAGTATTAAAGAAACGGTATCCTTTTTACTTATTTTCCTTCTTATCTATAACCAGAATCATAAACAGCTTTCTTTAACATGTGATCCAGAATGTAATTTGCTGTTTATGCTATTGGTTTATTGTCAACCTTTGGCTTAGATTTTACCTGACATATTTCATTATTCTATTTTAATAAATGTGTCAATGTCAAGATATGGTGTGTTCTTTTAAATTTAACAAAAACCCTGTTTTGTTTAAATATAACCACCATTAAAAAAAAAAAAAAAACTCTCACAAGCAAATGTAATGTGTACCTTTAAAAATACATAGCAATTGCTCTGGGTCAGTATCCAAATTATTGCTGTAGTTGAATCAAATCAACTTACAACTTTTTTGTTTTCTTCTGTTATTATCCCCGAAAGGCCCCATTCACCTAATTTTAAATTATACAAATAAATACACAAATTGAAAGTTAAAGTGGATATTTTGTGCTCCAAAGAGGAAAGGTGTTAATCACAAAGAGAAGTAGTGAAATCATCTTTTCCCTTACCTGCAGGACCTCTAAGCTAGCCTGAACACTGACCATTATCAGTGGTGTTTCAAGTTTTCTTCCCTTTACTTTCATTGAACTGGGTTATTTATATATCTTCAGTTGTAATGGCTGAGCGTTCACAGTAATTCTTGTTGCTATTGACAACCGAAGCAGCCATGCAAGTAGAAAATGGTGTGGCACGGAAGGGAGAAATCCTTAATATTTCCTCTCTAAAATTGGAGAAAAAAGGGAACATGTAGTGTGTAAGAAACAGGTAAGTAAAGGGTGTGTCAGTTTTTAAAATACCAGCCTTGGTTAGTAATTGATCAATAGTTTTAATTTTTTTCAGATGTAATATCCAACACCCATTTAAATAAAAGGATACTGTCTCTAGGAATCAAAAATTAATATTCTGAAAATGAAAAATTGGATTGGAAGGTGCAATGTCACAAAAGGTCTGAAATATTTTAATTTAGAATTTCGATTATGGAAGAATAGCTTAACTTCAGTTATTGGTTAATATTTTTGTTACAAAATGTTTTTAAATAACAAAATGGTGACTAAAATATTACTATTTTAAACATGTCCTAGATTTTTTTTGTTTCAGAAAAACACTGAAATTGAATATGTGTAAGTCTCCGGGAATGTAACAAGTTGATAAATACCCAAGTCCAGCCTCCTTACAGAGAAAAGATCTGGAATTTCTTTTTTTGGACATTTGTTTTGCAGCTTTCTACGTCTTAAGGCAGAGACTAGCCAGGATAAGGTGCCAACTCCAAGGTTAGATGAACATATTTCTTGAAATAATTTTGGCTAATCTATGTCTTGAAAGACGTAATTTCTAAATAATAACTTTACAAAGCTATAAATAAAACTTAACATTACTTGTGTTTTTGAGTTGCTTTTTTGGGGGAAAACTATATTCCTAGGGATGTGTTTATTCTGTTCATAATGATAACTAAGTTAATTTTAATTCAGTTATTACGTTAAACTTTTCCCTTTCAGTTTATAATTCCTTTTTCCTGTTTTATGAGTCTAATAAATTCATCTCTATCCTAACCTAAAGGACAGTTTGTATTTTTAATACTTAAAGAAGCAAATATTTTTTTAAAAATACACCAAATGAAATTACTAACATCAGCCTATCATTAACCTGAGGGAATTATATCTCATATTCATTAATTCTCCATGGAACAATTCAGGTAAGAACTGTTTTTATTGTATAAAATATACAAGATGTTATAATAGCACCTATGGATCTTCATCCTATTATTTTAGTACATAAAGAGTACCTTGTTTAAAATACTTTTGGAAGTACCACTTAACAAATCACCCTTATGATTTTAGGGAAAAAAATTTGTGAAATCTGAGAAATTCTAATGTTTCATAGAAGTGGTGCCATAAAGTCAATGTACTTTAAACTGATTGATGAAAGATACTATCTCATGTCATAGAAAATCTTTTCTCAGGTAGGATTTTAAATTCTAGAAATTTAGGGGAAAATAGGTAGTGCTAGAAATAAAAGTTAAGGAGGATTCAAAGGACATATATCTTATAATGACTAGGCATCCAAAGGTTGACTAGCAGAAATATGGCTGAGGTTAGGGAGGCAACACCAAGGAAAGAGCAGACCTGCTTTGTCACCAGCAGATCTGGATTCAGGACCTTTTTCTGTCACCTACCAGAAAAAATTAGACATTTTGTTTAATTTTTTCTGAGCCACAAATTCCCTAATCTTTAAACCTCTTTGCAAGCTTGTTGATGGCTGAAAGTAGAATGTTTGTTGTAGAATAGTTCTTGATAAATGCTAGCTATTTTTAGCATGTGGTCAATATATAGAATAAAAAAATGGAGAATTCTGAGCAGTTTAACTAGGGTGCATCATAGGATACATAGTATAGCATTCTTTTAATACATTTTTTTGCTATGCCTATTTTTTGGAAATAATCATTTGGAAGGAGGAAAGTTCTCTTGCCTGTGATGGGCTCAATTTGATAAGATGGTTGGCTCGTATTGCTTCTATGAATGTAAAGTATGAAAGAAATTGGGTTAAAGAGGTGAAGGAGTTTAGGGGAAGAAACAGTTCTTGCTGGGAAGGATCAAGGAATACTTCTTGGCTTCTGGTGTTCAGTTAGTTCAGTCATTCAACAGATATTTATTGATTGTTAAACCTGCCTGGACTTGGGCCAACCACTGTGGATATCTTCATAATAAGATGAAACTCTGGGCATTCATATCACTGGCGGTCAGGGTTGAAGACCCACAAATGATGACGAAACAGGATGGGGCATATTTTAATACAGGTGTGTTTGGGTATAGGGTACTGCGGGAGCATATTGAGGTGGCTGTACCAGGAGTGATGGAGCTGTGATGGCCCAGTCAAATCCTGAGGAATACGTCAGCAAGCCATGGGCAGCGTGGGCAGACAGAGCAATGCATTAAGGCGTCAGAAGTGAGACTGAGCCAAACCCTTCTGGGAAATGCAAGAACCTCAGTTTGGTAGTGGGGAATATGTTTGATGGGTGTCTGATGGGAGTTGTGGGCTGACTCATGGAAATCCTCTGATGTCATATTAAATAGTTTAGCCTTTATCCTGAACTGGTAGAGAACATTGTAAAGATTTTAAGCATGGAAGTTACATGGTCAAATTTATATTTCAAGAGATTGTGAATTGGTTGCATTGGATTAGATCTAGTTTACAGGTGAATTTGGTTTCATTCAAGAATGTTTCAACATATTTTGAAACAGTTGCCAGTGTTTTCACAGAAAACACAGATTTCAGGCTTTTCTTGAAAAATCAATAACTCTATTGCTGCAGGGAATCTGTGAGTTAGAGCTACTTAACAGCTGTCTATTGTAAAAGGAGCATATGTTCCATTTCACCACAGGGCTTACTTCCTTTAGGACAAATGCCGGGGTCCTGAAGGTATTTGAGGTTCAGATGCCAATTTTTAAGTGTTTTCCTCACTGACAGTGTGGAGAATGGGTATTTGAGGCTGAGGAATGGTTCCTGTTATAGTAAACCTGGTGAGAAATTAGGCTTGATTTAAAAAAAATTTTTTTTGTTTTTTAAAGACGCTTTAGGTTATGCATACATAAAAAATGTAAGGGGTTCCCATATGCCCCACTCCCTTTAAGGGGTGGTGATAGAACAGAGAGAAGGATGGGGCTTGAAAGATACTAAAAAGAAAGGTTGGAGAGTCAGGCACTATAGGGCAGTGGTGGGGATCATGGGCTTGGCAGACAGACCTGGCTGCCACCATGACCTGTGTTTTTGAGAAACTTACCTAACCTTTTTGAGTGGTGCTTCTTTTTTAAATAAAATGCAGCTAAGAGTCCTATCTCATAGCGTTTTTTTGAAGATCAAATGAGAAAACATAGAGCACTTAGCTCAATAACTGGATCGTTCACATGCAACAAAATGGTACCTATGGTGGTGGTGGTGATGATGTGGGGAGTGAGGAAGGTGGAGGAATCAAGAATGACTCCCAAGTTTTTGGTGTGTTATTCAGTGAGCCAGAGAACACAGGAGAAGATGCAGATGGGGACGATGACTTCAGTTTTGGATGTATGATGTTTGGAGTGCTCGTGAGACTTTTGACTGTAGAGGTTTGATATGTGGATGGATTCTGGGGTCTGAAGCCTAGCCATGAGATTTAAGTGGGGCACAGACTGTCATCTGATGGTCTCATCACTGTTGTCCTACTCGAACCTTCCTTCCCCTTTGCACACTTCAGTCAGCATTGATTGTTGTCACAACCACCTCTATACTTTAAACAGTATAAGAAGAATGTGGGGTCAGTAAAATACTATGTTGCAAGTCTGCTGAAAATTTATCTAATCATTATAAGTTCTTGAAAAAAATTCTTTCCAGCTTACCACTTTGGCCTAGGAAGAAACTAATTCAACATTCATTTATATCAAGGACTGAAAAAAAGTCACCCTCTACCAATTTTATAGCTATTCCTCATTATGGTTGGCTTTTTCTCTGTTTTAAATCACTATGACTCCTAAATCTAAGCAAATATTCTACTAAAAGCAAATCATTATTAGGAATTAATGATAACACCTATTTTTAAGTTCAAATTCTCTCCTAACGCAACATAGTGAAATTCAGCCCTGCCTCAAGTCCCAGCTCAAATGCCACCTTCTCTTCTATGCCTTCTGACTTTTTCAGGAAATATTCTCTTCCCTTTATACATTTAGTTGTAGCATTTGCATGTAATTTGCATGTAACGCTTACATGGCGATAGCTCATACTGCCCTATATTGTGGTTATTTGTGGATCTGTATCATTAGTTCTGCTGACTGTTAGTTCCCTGAAGGTGGGAACTGTGTCTTATTCATCTTTAAATCCTGTGTAATAGCTTCGGCAATGCCTAGTCGAGTTCAGTTCAGCACGCTTTTGAATGGGTAAGGTCCAGCTACTTCTATATGACAGATAAAAAAAGATGAATAAGATGTAATCTTAATAAGCAGATGATGGTTTTTAGGAAAGACAATTAACTAGCAAAATGAATATATTTAATTCATCTGCCTATCATATGTTGTATCATAGATCTTCCCTCTTGATTGAGATTCTAAAAAGAAATCAATTTACATGCTTGAAAGCACATAAAATGTAATCTGATTGTGTCTTATCCTGCTTAAAATCCATTGATTGTTCACATTTGTGGATAGAATCCAGATTTTTTGTACAAGGCTCTTCAGGCTGACAACTGCCTTGTTTATGAAGGACTATTTTGTTGTTGTTGTATGGTCCCAGTGACAGTGAACACCCTTGCATCCTCAGGTACTCTCTGCTGCTTCATGCCTCTCTGGCTTTGCTTATGCTGCTCATTCTGAGTGAAAGGCCGGTCACCCATCTGCCTGGTGAATTCCTACTCATCCTTTAAGATTCACCTCACACTTTCTCTTAAAAGCCTTTCCTGACATCTTGCCTACTCCCACCTCCCTGCAGAGAAATTCTTTCTTCTTTATTCCTTTAACACCTTGTACACCTGTCATTTCTGTCTTTGTCGGGAGACTGCACACGCTTTCAGAAAAGGAACTGTGTGTTTGAAGTGGAGGAGCTGGAGAAGAAAAACAATTATGACAACATAATATATAATATAAGTGTATGTAAATATAAACGTATATATAATTTGTAATAGTGATGTGCCTAGAGGTTAATGAAAGTTCTGGGGAAGACTATAAACTCAGCATGAGGGGCTAAAGGAAATCTTGGAGATGAAAATGTTTAAGTGGAGTATTGAAACCTGTCTAAATATTAGTCCAGCAGACAAGAGGAAGAACGGCATTCCATGTAAAAGTGTGGTGGTATTAGACAATATGTTATATTTGGGGAACTATAATTAGTATATATATGGGTGTGATTGGAGATGAGGCTGGTGAATTAGGCAGGAGCCAAATCGTGTAATGTGGTGTTGAATGCCTTACTAAGAGGTTGAACTAGCATGCTGAGCTCACCAGACATGACCAGCTCCAGTGGATGCGTGCAGGTAGGGAAATCCTGGGTCAGCAGGGTCCCTCTCACAGCAGTTTGGGTCTGGATGGAAGTGCACAGTGATGGAGGCAGCAAGACCATTGTGCCATTACTCAGTTAGCCAATCCCTCATTGATGGGCATGTAGGTTGTTTCTAAACGTTTATTTAAAGTTCTTCATGAGATAATTTGGAGTAAATAATTAGACTTACCTCTTTTTTCTTTTAAACAGAAGGCCAAATTAACAAATGCTTCACACTGTATACATTTATGCATGGTCACATGTTTTTTTAATAGTTAATATAAGGCTCAGCTCATGGTGATCAGTGACTTTTTAAAACATAAGGATTTGGGGTGCTATAGAGATGATGTTACATTAATATTTTCTAGCCTTTTGTGATGGTTGTTCAGTAAGCCTCCTCAAAATTAGAGCATCATATCTTCAGCTGAAAAATGATAATTTTCAACTAAGAGAAATTCTGTATGTGTTTTATTGTCTCCTGATGAATTCTTACATTATATAATCAGATGTCTTGTAAATTTCCTTTTTTGAAAGATATTTTTTAACTTTACTTTCTTGATCACTTACTCTTTCATATCCTTTATATATACTATTAAAATCTCTTTGCTTCCTTCTGTTACTCCTTACTAGACTTGCCTACTTTAGGATGAGGGTTTGGTCTCTTATTCATCTTTATATCCCAGTTCTTAACACAGTGTTTTAGGGGCTTCTCCTCTTTGTCCTCCTTGTAGTAATCATCAGCACTAACATTTTATTGAGCTCTTGCTATGAGATGGGTACTGTTCTAAATATTTTGTATGGACTTCTCATTTAATCCTCCCAGTAGCCCTGTGAATAGGTACTATATGAACTATGTAGACTTACTAAGTAACTCTTCAACCTAAATTTATCTGTGGTTTCTTCATCATTAGATTCAAGTTAAACCTTTTGTGCAAGAATATTATATATGTGATGATATGATATTCCCATTGCTCATAATGTCAGTTTGTTCCTTTATTAGTGATGCTAAGTTTGATCACTTAGATAAGGAGATGCCAATCATGTATCTCTACTGATTCTTGTATCTCAACTGATTCTTCCTGATATTTGAATTGTTCCACATTTGGCCAGTGAGAGCCCCTCCAAGCCATCTCCTATGTCCTTTTCACAGCAAAATATCCTAGCCTCCCTGTCCCAGCCCTGTTGTTTTATTGGGGAGTGCTATTTAGAAACTATGTGCTAGGTATGCTCATTGCTACAGTTATCCTACTTACAAACAAACAAACCTCACTTTGCACTTCCAAATAAATATTAACACTTATGTGTTCTTAAAGCCTGATTTGGCATTAATTTAAATTCCACTCTTATATTGTAATGAAAACAGAAAGAAAATGTTAAAATGCCAAGTAAATGGAAAATGACAGTGCTGTTCAGAGGAAGATTTTTTAAGTGGAAAGGGAGAGTGCTTAATTATGATAAATAAAATGTGGCTTGAGATTCAAGGATGTAAATGCAGCCACTCTCTTCCCCTTAGGCTATTTCAGAAATCAAAAGCTGAATAGTGAGAGATATAATAGGAACTTGAGAAATTTGCCTGAATTGGATGTTCCCAAACAATGACAAAAACAAAATGTTATTGTTAGATAGCTCCTGGGAGACAGTATCATATGGACCAGAAACCCTTATATATTTTAACTTCATGCTTTCAATTACCAATTGATTGACTTAGTATTTGACTATGGTTCATAATCAATTAACTTCTTAATGACAATATTATTAGATAGAATGTGAGCCCCAAAGCAAAAAAAAAAAAAAATCATAATTCACGGATGTAGCAATACTTCAAAAGATGCAACAATTCTATACTTCATTTGTGGATCAGAATCTGGCATCTGCACAAAATAAGCAACAAAGTAAAGAGTCTTTTTTTTTTTAAACCTTCTGGCAGGGTTACCTTAATTTTTGAATTTTTAGATTGTGTTGTTATTTGCAACTCTTCTTCCTGGAAATGTAACTTAAATACCTTTATGCCTTTAATCATCATTGACATTCTCTATTCCTCCCATCATTTCCTGCTTAGTGTTTTACTATAATCCCACTCTCCTCCTTTCCAAATCCATTCAAAATGCCAGGCTTTCTGGCCTTTTTCTGACCACTAGACAAACTAGTGAATTGGGCATTGAACTGGGATAAAAAGTTTTAACTGGAATTGGGTAAGTCTCTTAACCTTCTGTGCTTTCACTTGTCTGCTGGTAAAGAGGATATGTCTGCCTTGCTCCTCTCTTAAATGATTATTGTGAGAATAAGTTTAATCAGGCATATAAAATGGTTTTATATTCATGAGAACATTTAATGGGTCGTATTTTATAGTGATAACAACCAAAGGTACTTTTATTTTGGCTTTGCTGCACCAGGAATTTATATTTGAACATAGAATAACCAACACTAGAATACAGGATATTAGGAAAGCTAGAGAACGTTTTCCTCTGGAGATCTTGAACAGTAGGATTCTTTCTCTGGGTTTTATTCTACCTGTGACATGTGAGGGATCAAAACCCTTTCCAGTGGAAATTAAAATTTAAAATTCTTCCTTCTTTCCTTCAGGTCCCATTACTACAGCAGGAAGTTATTTCATGCTTCTTTTAGCAACTCTACTTCTTCTAAGGCCAAAATGCTCTTTCAAAAGCCTTTGTGGTGATATTCCTCATTATATTTTCCTGTTCCTTTCAGATAAGGTTGTCCATATCTAAGTTCTGTGAAGCTGCTTAATTGTAGTGAGAACTCTCTGAGATCTCTGAGTTTTGTATCTGTTCATTCTTCTGCCCTGCCCTTGCATGCTTGTATGTCACTTTTGTTTCTAAATTATATACCCTGGAGGACAAGGGCCTTTGTTCCACTTTTAGTGGTGCCATGCCCGAATAACCAGATATACCTACAACATGATGTAGATAGCAAAAATTACAAATGATTCTTGCGATTCAAAGACAATCTTATTTACATTTAGAAAATCCTTCTCATATTACTAACAATTTATTTGACAAATTCACTAATTATATCAGAGTCAGAAAACAGTGTCCAACTCTCAGAACCCCAGTTACATCAGTTAGGATGCATTTTTAAGAGTACAGTTTTAGATTGTAGTCAAACAGAAGCAGCTTGGGCATGTGACATTAAAGAGTTCTGTTTGCTTTGTCAGTTGAGACTTGTTTCTTTTTTTAGTTAAAAAAAATGACTTAAAGGTTAAGGGCATTTTGAAGATTTTGCTGCAGGAATGTTAGCAAATAAATTTTGTAAGCATGATTTGCCCATTTGGGATTAATTCTGGCAACTGCTTTTTGGGGGAAAATATCTGTCATTCATTGACTATCTGTGACCCTTCCCTGGCTCTTATTTACTGAGTTGCTAAACCATGTGTGCAAGCCAGGGGACAGTAGACCATCAAATATAGCTCAAACTTCTTGTCCCTGAGCCACATGAAGTTCAGAGAGTCAAGTTTGTCTTCTCTGATTAACCTGTAGCACCAACAGGCTTTGTTTCCTCCAAAAAATGCATCATTTATTTTTTAGACTTTTAAAAGGACGCTAAAATGGACTGTGAAAATGGACCACTCATGCACTTTTTTGCTTCACACCTAACGACAGACTAACACAGGTATAAAGGTTGATTTGTGTTGCCCCTAAGAGCTCACATTACAGTGCTCCAATTTATAAGGAAGTGGGAGTCATTTTTCTCTAGTCTCAAGATGGGTATATATTTTCTAATCTAATATCTTAGATGTAGGAATGAAGTTCTTTGTATAGTCTCATGAGTTTATGATATTATAGGTATAAAATACATTTGAAAAGTCAATTTCTGTACTAGGATTTGCTCATAATGCTTTTGCCCTAAGTGTGTATCTAAGGAAAACCTTTGCTGGCTTGCTATTAAACACAGAATAAAGTCCAGATTCTACAACCTAGACATCAAGGACAGTCAGGACTTAAATTTGCTTGCAAGTAACCGTGACACACAAAAAACAGTCCCCTAAATTGCTAGAATGGCAGTTTAGGACTAATATTATGACTTTTTGCTCCACCTTCCTTTTTGCTCCATCTTCCTTCCAAAAATCTCAGGGTCACCTCATGGTCCTATAGTGGCCACTGCAGCTTCAGCCATTACATCTGCATTCTAGGCAAGAAGAGAGAAGAGGGCATACTAGTCAGCTCTTTTAAAGTAGTGTTTCAAAAGCCCCACCCAGTAATTTTTATGATATACCATTGGCAAGAATTTATCACATGGGTCACTCCTATGCTCCAGAGAGCATGGGAAATGTAGTTTCCCGTTGCTAACTTATCTCCTACTGGGGGTGGAGGAGAAGCCATTCCATTGTGAAGAAAAAGAGAACAAATGATAATGGTAAGCATCCTGCGGCTTCTGTCACCAAAGCCTTTTGTGATCTAGTCCTGGCCTTTTTTTCAGTCTCATCTGTTTTAAGTACTTTACCCTGTACCCGCACTAGAATACTTGGAACTCACTGCCAACCCCTTCACCACCACCGGTCCCTAGCTCATGTTCTGAAAGGCGCTTGTTTCCATCCTGCCTCTCTCTGCCTCTTACAGCTAAGGTGTTGCTTAGATCACATTTGCTAATTGAGGCTTTTCCAGGATCTGCAGCCATAGTCATTATCTGCACCCTTCCCCTCTCCCCACTTTGTTCATTCTTCTCTCTTTCATAGCCCTTATCATGGTTTGGCCAATATATTATAGTTAAATGTTATAGTTAAATGTATTATGGTTAAATGTTTTATATCCTCTGTGAATCTCTTATCCCCCCGCAAACTTGCCTACATTATATGTAGCAAACTTACATGTTTTAAAATTCAAATCCAGACCTAATGCCAGCAAGATAAAAGGAGAAAGTGCTTTTGTGCGTTATTTTTCAAAAGGTTTTCTTTTAGTAAGAAGAAAAAAATTAGATTTATATCAGCTCTGTGAGTATTCTGCCACGTATAATAGCTGTTGGCTAATCTAAGGGTAGTTGGTTACTTTAGTTAGTAGTCTGTCAGATAAATGTGCAAACAGCAGTTTGCTTTGAATTACTGACTCCCTTAACATGTAAGAAACATTAACAGTCTTGGCCTCTTGGTATGTGTGCTTTTTAGGTGCCCAAGATTAGGACACTTCACTGAGAACAAACAGATAAAGGGGGACAATAAAAACGTTTGTTCCTATAAAGCATCTGAGAGCACTATAAATGGGTGGTCATCAAGCTGGTCAGGAGGCTCAAAGGTCATGCAGACTGGGGTCTCAAGTTTAATTTTTCATAAAGTGTCCCCTGCTAAATAAGCTTTTTCTAAGTGACTTTTTCACGCTTTTAAGAGATATTTTCAAATGCCAATGATTTGGAGGGTATTGCCTTGACTTGCATTTAATGATTTTAAGATGTCTGTTTTGCTTTTTAAGAATGGCACTCTGGGTGCTCCAGTGATACTTGATTCATTCAGGTTACAGTCATATAAAAAAGTTAGATATATGGAACATCTTTTTTTTTTTTTAAGATTAAAATGTTTTTAAATTTGAATTTCTTGGTGATAGGGTGGGGAAATACGTAAAGAATGGCTTGTTTTTAGGCCTTGTTTTATAAACTGCATATAAACGCTCTGCAGGTACCACTGACTGAACAGTACTATCGTAAAGACCTCCTACACAGTCCATTTCTTTTCACAGATCTGAACAAAATTGCTTCCTATGAATTTGATGATGTATCTAAAATCAGAGTTTAAGAATTTTCCGAGTACATTTCTCTACTGTTTATACTCTGTTTACCCTTTCTGCAAGCTTCTTAGATACCTACTGAGCAACACTTCTAAGGATTATTAGTAGTGCAGAGTCCATTTGGGGTGACAAGGCCTGGAGAGTAAAATTGGCAAATAGGCCCAGGGGGGGTGCCAGGTGAGGGAAGGACTCGTGAAAGTTGAGTGAGGAAACACAGAAAGCAACACAAATAACATCAGTTTCACAGGAGTGATAAAGTTTTGAAGGAATTGATGTTTGAGAAGTTGGGAGCATATTCAGATTAGAGAACAGCCTGAGCAAGTTTTGGAATAAACAAGTGTTGGGCGCTTCAAACTCAGTATCATTGTTGACCCTGTTCTCCCAGGGCCTGTCTGCTCTTCAGACAGTGGTTACTGAAGCCCGTCTACTCCTGTCACCACCACAAACCATGCCTTTCTCACGTCAGACCTCAATGACTTCGCTGGTCTTCTAACTGCTTTCTCTGCCTCTAGACTCTTTTACCCCATCCTACATATCTTACGTATTATCATCACCATGCTATTTCCAAAATTCTGATCTTTATCAGGTAATTCTGATGATGGTAAACTTCCAGAAACTTCCCATTTCCGACAGATAAAGTATATATTCCTCAGTCTGAAAATTAGGGGACCTCATCTGGTACCACACACCTTTGATTGTCTGCCTCTTACTATTTCACCAGCATTTACCCATCTCTTTAGCTTGACAAGCTTCCCCAGTGTCCCCTAAATAAACAATGTTTTATTTTGCTGTACAGTTCTCTTCACCTAGGATATTCTTCTCCCTTCTCTGTCTACCCATGCTTCAAGTTCCAACTCAAGCCTTTTCTAGGAGTCTTTCTGTGCCATATGAACCTCCTTGTTTGTATATTTCTTCACAAATATCATATGTCACCCATTTTGCTCATAAATAAATATTGTCTTGAATTAAAAACGTGATTGTCTTGTCTCTTCATCTAGATTGTAACTTCCTGGCGACCAGTAACCACACTATACAATTCTTTTCATTTCTTGTAGTACCTGGCATAGCACTATATACGTACTTGTTACAGAACAAAGTTTCTTAATCTTGGCACTATGATTTTTGGGGCTGGATAATCCATTGTTGTTGAGGACTGTCCTGTGCATTGTAGGGTATGTAACAGCATCCTTGGCCCAGTAGATGCCAGTACCAACCCCTACCCAGTTGTGACAAACAAAAATGTCTTCAGGCATTGCCAGAAGTTCCCTGGGGGCCAAAAGCACACCCAGTTAAGAGCCACTGGTATAGAGTGGGCAGAATGAATTCCAACCAATATTGTGGATGCTTTCAAGTATTTTGGGGTCCTGAGGGAAGAGGAACTCAATTGATAGAAGACAGGAAATGTCAAACTGAGAGCTTTCCATTTTCTGTGATAGGCCATAGAAAAGCCATTATAGATTGATAAGCAATTGCATTACACCTTGGGGTTAAGACGGATCAAGGTGACAGAAGAAATATTCTTAAACTGAGGTTAAAAAATCGTTGAGTTTTAGATTTTATTTTTAATCATTTTATACTTAGTAATGTAATTTCCAATAAAATAGTTATTTCTTTTAGAACTTAATTGGAAATTTATCTGGATTTCATACATACTTAGTATCTTTGGACTAAGAAATACTTTTTGAAGCATATTTGGGAGAATAGATTTGAAACTGTGGATGCAAGTTATTGTAACATTATAACTGTTGACTAACATCAATAATGGTTATGCATAGGTTTATATACTTTCTATTTTTTTTGACTATTTAATTTTGAGTATTGTCCTCAGGTTTAGCAAATTTTCCAGGATCAAGTGATACACTCATGCACATACACATACATATATGCACACATGTGTGCAACTGTGTACTCTTAACAGTACTTACCACTCTAGAACATGGTGATTTTGTATATTTGTGCTACTTTGTTCTAAGTTCTTAGTTTTTTCTTTTAAATATTAATCTAGTACATGACATAGACACTATATAGTTGATGTGCTGCCTACCTAGAAGTAACGCATGATATCTGCTTTTCATAGCTGTGTGCCAACCACGATGCAAATATGGTGAATGTGTTGGACCAAACAAGTGCAAATGCCATCCTGGATATGCCGGAAAAACCTGCAATCAAGGTAGGACAACAGTTTGACACAAATATACAATCACAAGCCACCTCTATTTCTGTGAAATATGTGATCTGCCATTTTACTGCTAGATACAAATATAATAATGATAACTCTTTTAATATATTTTATCAGAGAACAATTAAACTAATTTTGTCCCTCTATCCTTATTGTCTGCAACTAATCAGAATGTATTCTGAAGAAGAGAACCACTACATCAGAGAGGTAGAAGCCTTTGATTCTAGTATTCCCTATTCTTCCACCACCACTATTTAGGTAGTCTTCCGCAACTTTCTTGGACCTGTTTCCACTTAGGAGAAACCCTTTAAAACCCAAAGGCAGACGGGAGGTTTGACTTGAAATTTTGAGATTCCATCAAACTCTGAGCCCTTGATTCTGTGATTAAATCTCCCAGCTTCTGACCAGTTTGGAATTTTCCTGTGAGAGATAAAAATGTTGATTAATTTAGCAAGTCATTTTTAATTGGCTTCAGTTGCTTATAAAAGTAAACATTTATTCAACACTCACAGTGTTCCTGGTATTTTGCATGTATTTTCTATTTTCCTCCTTACAATAACCATAGGAGGTAGTATTTTTAAATTATAATTGTTATAAATAATAGCATTAATTATTATTACAGTTTTCATTTGGAAAAGCTGAAAAAACTGGAATAGTAAGTAAGGACCCTGCCCAAGTTCACAGAATTCGTTGGTAAAAGAGCTAGGATATTAACTTAGACCTATTGGGCAAATAACCCATGCTCTTTCTGTCATACTAGTTTTAGATGGAGAAAATATAATTGGAAATGTAATCCTCTGATGCTTTTTTTAAAAATATTTTTTATTTTTTTAATTTTTTCCTCTGACTCTTACTAAGCAAGTCTATCAGAGGCTTGTCTTTTTAATTTCAGCCAAAAAATTTCTGCTATTGGGAGTTAAAAAGCCAGAAATAAAGAAAAGCTAGGGTTAGATTTCACTAGAAAGATAAAATAAGTCAATTTTTACTTATTTCTTAATTAAAGTAATACTCCCTATTATTTTAAGTGCCAAATAATAACCAAGATGTGGGGTCTCAATATCCCATTGATACTTACTGGATATTATGTGATACAGAAATGATGTTTTTGGAACACTCCTGACCCTCAATATCTGGTACTTATCCTAGGATACTCTTTGAGGTGTGCCATGTAAACTAGTAACTTATAGTCATAGTTTTCACAACAATCCAGAACACTGATGTTTCAAAGTAGTATGTAATTGTTTCTGATCAGATGAAATCCAGGCTAGTAAAATGTGACATGTTCAATGGTAAGACAAGCTAATATTCTAAAGTGTGTTCTTATATATTATCTAATTGATTTATAACATTTTTCCAGTGCTGCTTTTCTATCTTATAATACATTTTTTTAAAATCTGGGATTTACCAAACATACCTAGACAGTCCTTTTGAAATAAGTGTTTTTTTATATTATCTCAGTTTACTCTTTTAAAAATCCATTTGATTTTTTTCCCCCAATCCAAGTTAACAAACAGCAGGTTCTGGTTATTGAGCTATCAGTGCTCATCTTGGAATTCCAGTATGCTTCTTTCTCTCTCTCTTTTTTTTTAAAGTGGTGATCATAAACCATGAGAGATTTCATTCATTAATATGTCAGTGCCATGAAACTTGGTTGTCCTGATATTAGGAATTTATACAAAGAAGATTATTAAAAGAAGCATAGAAATTCATTTAAATTTATTTGTAGGAGGTATCTCAGCCTGACTAAGCTTCAAAGACACAAACTATTACTAGAATGAGGATCCATCTCTGGGTATCTCTTGTTTTCAGAAAACCAGTTTACCACAAACTTTTTCCTTTAACATATACCTGCTTCTATAAAGAAAAATTTAAGCATACACTGAGTCAAAGTCTTGCCTCCCAAAACCCTATTTCTTAAAGGGAAGAGAATTTCATTAGTAGCAAAATGGATTTTACACTTGGAAAAATAGTGCTGACACTGAAAATGTAATGTCAAATACAATCTTGAAAACATAAAACCAGCTTACAGTAAAGCTACCTACTTTAATCATCTCTTACTTTGCCCTCTTTTCAGTAAGCAGCTGTGGCAGATTCCTGATGGAAAGGTTTATGCTCCTTGAAGAGCAGGAACCCGTTGTAGTGCCTTTCTGATTTCTGAGTTCCTGAAAAAAAAAAAATTTATAAAGTGCCTTGCACATGATAAGTGCACATTAACTACTTGTTAAACGAATGGCCGTTTTGTAGGATGGTTTTTGGTCCTGAGTTCCATGGAGTTGCCCAGGAGAGCACCTTAGACAGTCTCTGCATTGGACCGAGAGCCCTTCCAGGTTGAGAGAGCCTGAGTAAGTGTGAGAGCTGCTTAGAAGACTCCATAGAAGTCATTAGAGGATATCGTCTATATCTGCCAAATAACTGAATTTAGACTGTTTTCATCCAGGCCCAGACATTTTAATAAAGTGGAAAACATGTTTCAGAGATATGGTGAATCAAAGAGGCTTCATTTTTCTCTGGGAGAAAAAATAAATTTGGAATAATTTCACAGGACTGGAAATTAGCTTTTGACTAAAAATAGGTTTTGTATAAGGCAAATATTCACTAAAAATTTTGTTGCACGTTAAGTACCGTAAGAAGTAACCCCCTGGAAACATTCTTGGCAGAGCACACAGCTTGAGTAAATGACAAGTGCTTAACGAGGGCTTTCAGATTGCCTAGGGAGCACCCAGAATAGCAGGGCAAGCCACATTTTGGAACTGGCTTAATTTAACTGTCTTATCACAAGGTTACTGTGAATCTGCTAGGGGTGGCTCACTCTTTCCTCTGAGTCATTTTCTGGATTTGCTACACATAGATCAGATATAGAAAACAGCTTGGACTGACCATTAACATAGCCTGTAAGGCACATGGTATCTTTTATCATAGTTGAAATTATAAGGCAAACTCTGGTGAGAGTCTCCTTAATCATTTACTTTTCTCCCCACTCAGTTTCTCCAGTAATTTTATTCATGCATATTTCACCCTCAATGAGTCTCCGTATCCACACAAATTCCCTTTCCCCAGTCAAACAGAAATGCCATTATAGATAATAATCTTTGTATAACTTCCCTATTTGTATCCTATTGGGAATGCTATCTAGAATGTAAGCTATAGTATCATTACGCAGTTTCAGGAATGAAAGAATTATTCTTGTGGATTCACAGTGTATATTGTAGTAATTTCAGGAGAAACAATTTATAATAATCAATTAATAATGTTTTGACTTGGTTTATGTTTCATATGTTGAATTCCTGATGTCCAGGGGAAAAAAAAAATTGGTGTCTTGTAGCACAGAATCAGACAGTAAACATTGTTGGATTAGTTAAATCTTTTTTAAAATTTTTATCCACTTTAACACCCCCTCATTTTTGCTGTTTTGTGTCCATTCATTGGACAATTCTCTGTGCCTGTTTCCTGCCCTCTCCTCTCATGGTTCTCTTCCTGTCTTCACTGGGATTCGATCCTGGGAACCTCCAATGTGGGGGAGAGGCGTTTTGCCACCTGCACCACCTCAGTTCCTGGTTTTTCAGCATGTCTTGCCTTGGCTCTCCCCTGCGTCTCTCTCCTGTTACATCATCATCTTGCTGCGTGGCTCAGTGGGGCCTGGGGGCTCACCCGCTCACGGGGCCTGACAGCATGCCCTCACACCTTCTATATTTTTCTTTATTTTACCAGGAGGGCCCAGGGATCAAACCCAGGTCCCTCCATATGGGAAACAGACACCCAACCATTTGAGCCACATCCGCCCCAGTTAAATCTTAAAATCACCTGCTTTCCTAAACGCAACAGTCTAAGTACTTTCACCGAAATATTAAGCTTGTTGCCTACAACTTTTTTTATTTTTGAATTTGTGGTTTTAACTCCAGAAATCAATGCAATTTTCATTTGATTTGAAAGTTTAACTGGCTGTTAATAACATAGCATTCTCAAAGCAGGATATGATTTCCTTATTGACTTTCTACCTTGATTTTTACCCATCTTTTATTTTGGTAAAACAAAAAGTGGCAACAGTTAACATTTTTTTAGTAAAGCTTCTTGTGTATGTTCTAATTTAATGTGACTTAAATATAACACAGGTTCTTGCATTTGAATGAAAATATTGATGATCTTTCATTCTCTTTAAATTAAGATCTTTGAGAATCATAACTTTGTTCATAATTTTGGAATATTATAAGCTATTATTGTACAATATAATAATATAGAAAAAAAATCACGTTACTGATTTAAGACTTCACTGTGCCTAAAGAGAGCAGATTGATTCTTATCAATATTTGTATAATATGTTTTTAAACAGCTTTCTCATGCTTTCTAAAACTACCACATTTGTTTGATGTCTTTTAAAAATCAGTATGAGAGAGATGGATTGTTAAATTTACAATGTGCATGTCTTCTTGGGAGGAAAGAAGGAAGTGGTAGATTTTAGGGAAACTGAAATTTAAACTTAAAAAATGAGAAACCAGAAGAACTGGAAGGCATTGTTTATAAACTATCTAAAGCATTCTTTTTTACAGTCTACCAACTTTATGTAGTTGTTTAATATATACTTATAAAGATTTTTAGGGCTAAAAATGACATCAATTGACTCTTATTACCTTCTTCCTGGTGTGAAGCTGAACACTTCTACCCAACTCCTCTTGACCAAGGCAGTGAACAGCCTCTTTTCCAACCCCTGGATCATCAAGCCACAAGTTTACCTACAAGGGGTGAGCGTGTCTTGTCTCAGGAGGTCTGCTTCTTCCATCTGCACAGCTTCCTGCAGTTATGTCATTTCTTGCAAATGTTCAAGACTAGACCCCAGAGTGCCCAGCCTTTAGCATCCTGAGCATGTGAAGCAAGCGGCAGGAATTGTCACCTGGTGCTGATTCTCTGTACTCTGAAAAGCCTGGAGCCTCCTCTGTCCTTTAAGCATCATTGTTTTTCTTCTTCTTTCTCGGTTTCAATTTTTTTTTTTTTCTAAAAACCGGATATACAAAATAACTTTTGTTTTCATGTGGGGGGCAAGTCAGGAATTCAAAAGCAACTGAGATTGGGGTTTTGCTGGCTTTTGCCAAATAGAATTTAGAAGTGATCAAGTCTTCTTCCCCACCACCATCTATTTGAGGTATAGAACTTTAGGTTACTTGGAAGTCAAATCATGCATCAACTTCTTTTCTTTGGTGCGTATTTTGTAATATCTGAAAGCCTAAGTTCTGGTCCCATTATGGCCCGTAATTATCTGCATGACCGTCAGCAAGTCATTCAGTGTGTCTGGGTCTTAGAAGTAATCAGTAATATGGGTGAGAGTAACGCCTGCCCGACTCACATGCAGGGTTGGTGTGAGAATCAGAACACCAAAAATAATAATGTCTGTGTTTTGCTGGAAAGTTTTATAGAAAAGTAAGTTGGCAGCAGAATTTAAAAATTCTTCCAAGGGACTGTATCCCTCACCTATCATAGAGTTATGAACTTAGAATGACTGAATTAAAATAGTTTAAATTATCCATTTCTGTCTCTATGCTGATAAGGAACTTAGTGCATTTGTTTATTTTCTGGACAAGGGATTAGAATAGTGGGATTAATTTCAAAGTCATTTATAACTTAAAAATAAAAGTTTATGACAGTTAACATTTTGACATCTGTTTACCTATGGCATCCACTTTAGTCAGATGAAATTTAAAAGCTTAGATTTCTGAAACACTGCCATGTTTAAGCCTCAAAGGGGAAAAAAAATCCAAATGCATTAAAATGAATAAAAGGTTATTTTCCTTATAATTCCATTGGGTTATCTTATTCATGGAATCTTTTCCAGGTTTTTCAAGCTACTTTTCAGTGTTATGCATGCTAATTAAATTTCTGATCCGTTTTTTTTTCCTGAAGTGTAATAATAATGCTATGCAGCTTGCACTTCTATTCTAGACCAGCTCCCTTCTTTCCCTACCCCACTCGCAAGCTCCTGAATCCACCAACTTGCTTAAATATGCTTTTGATGTCAGTAGATGCTTTTAAATAATTATCTACATAATTATGGATTTTAAATATAAGTGGTTTAATTGTAAAGTTCTGTCCTTTGGAGTGATAAGATACATACAGGATGGAATTCATTAAATTTATTTTTATAATAGATTTTCCTTATAATTTATATTCTATTATAAACTTCCAAAGAAGAAGCAAGAATAAAAAGTAAACAAAAAACTAACGTTTTCTTTCCATGGTTCTCTCATCAACTTTTAAGATTTATTTTTAGGATTTATTATTGACACAGTGTCATCAAGAAGAACTTTTATGTTCTTAATATTGTCCACTTAGTAATATAAGAGCATTATAATTGTCCATTATAATTATAAGAGCAATATAATTGGGAAATAACATTTTTTAATTTTTTACTTAATTTGTAATAATACAAGCACAACACCACCAGGATACCTGATGCTTTTAATCTTTCAAAGTTTTAGCAAGTCTGATATTTGTTAAATATTGATAATCAGGAATAGTTGTGGACCTTATTAATTTCTTTGGTCATCTTTGTGAAGGTCAGTGTGGAATTTTTAGGAGACACATGCCTGTGCTAGATGGGGAAATGATGGCAGTCATTGAGGAGATCAACACTGGCCAGCTGTCAGGGTGTCAGGGAATATCATCGAGTCCATCAACAGTTGTTAGACTACTTTTTTATTTGAATACTTATGTGCCAGTTTAATAAGAGATGAAATAGTCAATGAAATGTCTCTATATTTACCCATTGAATGTTGTGTGCTTACTTTCCTTTACCATATTATTTTATGGACTGATTCCCAGCTGATTTTTAAAATTGATTGCCTATCATTGTCTTTTCTTTCAATCGCACAATCCCTCACCCAAAGTGCCTCTGCTCATAGTAGGAGAAGGAAAAATTTGAGTTGAAGCCAGTCTCTAAAACCACCAGCAGCTCTAGTATGGCTCATGAAGACCCCCAGAGCAATACTAAGGGGTCCTCTATTAGCCAGGACTGGAGCCAGGTTGTGGAAAAGCTGCCTCAGCTGGGCCTCAGCTTTAGTCCTGTAACAGACCCTTGTCATTTACCAGCTACCTGTAGCTATAAACCTCTGACCAGTTATTATGTACTATCAGGAACACACAAAAGTTTCTGTAGCTCTTTAAAAATAGTCCTAAGCATTCTTAATAGCCATCAATATCTGTCCCTTGAGATGTAAAATTCAATCTTACTCTATTATTTTGTTGTATTGTTGTGCTTACTTCTGTTTAGTGGAGAAAAATGCTTAAAACACAAAGGCTAACTTACCAATGTACTAAGATTTAAATGCTATTTGCTATAATATAAATAAGGGATTTATCAAAACCAGGTGTGATTATGCCTAGGAACAATGATCAACTTCTCCTAGAAAGTGAGAAAAGATCCCCTGACTTCAATTTTTAATAAATACTGAAGTACAAGGTTAAAGAATATGGCAAGGAGAGAAAGTTCATTTCCTGGTCTTTTTACTTGTTTTAATTTTTTTACTTCACTTAACAGAGGGAGAAATCAATTTTTTTGTTGATAGTATAATCTGCAAAGCATATTCTATGAGGAAAATTTCTTCTGATATATTTTTAAATGCGATTTTGTTTGGAATACTCCTTACTGGGTAAGAGGCAATAAAGTAGAGAATTGAAGAGAAGCATAGAAGATAACAAAGGTATCTGGTTTATTCATTTAACCTTCCCAGGTTGTGCCCAACTGGAGATCCACTTCTAGATGTGGTAAGGGTAAAAAAGAAAACAAAAAAAAACAAGTTGGATAGTTAGTAGGATGGGAAAAAATTTTAGATGCAATAATTATTTGGTGATTTTAATACTTAATGTAACTTGGTAGTATATTTAATGAAATATATATATTTCTAATAAACAAGCAGGTCAGATTTAAATGATTAGATTTGAAAACTTCATAACTAGGTATTTTATAATCTATATATCTGATTCATTGATATAGATTAATAGACAATTAAATTATGCTAATCAGGTATTTATGCTGGTGCTTCTAGCTAAAATAAGCATGTTGTCACTTTCCTTTTTAATGAAGTCTTTATTTTGGGCATTACTATTTCAGTGTTTATTTGACGTTATGAGTTTTATGTTCACTTGAGGCAGTGTGGCACTGGGTTGGAAAATTTACATTCGTAATGTGAAGTTCATTAATTCATTTAAGATTGATATTTAAACCAATAAACCTAAAATACCTAATGATAGTCCATTATGTATTGTCCATTAGCATTTCTATTTGTCTTCCTAACTGCCAAATGAGTAAAAATATTTTGGAGGGTTTTTAAATTCATTTAATCTGAGATCTGTTTAGAAGCTACAAGATTAAAGAAGAAAAAACACAGTAAGGATTGCTCTAATTCATGCAGCTCTTATTTTCTGAAAATATAGCTTTCCTTTAGGAAGGTCAAAGTGTTCTAATGTTTTAAAATCCATTTAGTTCCTAGAAAGTAAAATAGAGAAAGGAAGAAATTTAAGGAGTAAGAGCACATTGTCAGGAGTGAATCTAGGAGGTGAATCCAGATATTTTGAGGCTCTTGTCAGCCAAACAGTTAATATATGATAGAGCAGCCCTCCCTTTGAGGAGGTTAATATGCTGTTCTTTCTAGGGATGACGAGGGAGGCACGCATCTGTAGGGAGAATCCTCCAAGGTGTCCTTTCTGGGCAGAGATCACATGCACTACATAATTTAAGCCCGAGAAGTTCACACGGCCTTCTCACTGTTTTAAGGCTTTCGGTACCATCTGATGGAAAACTCCTGGTCGCCCCAGTACAACCAGCATTCAAATTAGGATTGCATGAACATGATCTCTGTCTTATGTGAGTGATTGATCAGAATAGCTTGACCTACTTCTCTCCCTTCTTCTTCAATATAAAGAGACATTTTATGTGCTTGTTGCATTAGTGCTGAAATTTCCTGACGTGTCCACTTCGTGCCCCGTTCTCTGCAGATCTCAATGAGTGTGGCCTGAAGCCGCGGCCCTGTAAGCACAGGTGCATGAACACTCACGGCAGCTACAAGTGCTACTGTCTCAACGGGTACATGCTCATGCCGGATGGGTCCTGCTCAAGTATGTCAAGAATCCTAACTGTTTTATAAGAGCTTTGGGCTTCATTCCGTGTTGTGCTCCTACACGGGATGTGTGTGTTTGTATGCATGCCTGAGGAATTGAAAATAAAAATAAGAGATGCCCATTTTAGATGAGTAACATTCTTTTACCATGGGTAGTAATGTTAAATTGACTTAGAAATGGCATTTGAAACAAGAATCACAAGCCTAAGTGTATTTCCTAATGCCTTTCCCAGCATGGTTTTTCCTGTCTTCCACTTGGACATAGAAGAACTAAGCCAAGTAGAAAAAGAGCATTAGTGACTAGTTGGAGACCACTGTGCTTTCCATAAGGCTGGGCACTAAGCTATTTGCTGGGAGAGGATCTGTCAGGTCTATTGAATGGTTGTAAATCATTCATAAATACCTCCTCACTTCATTTTCACATTTCTTTACAGTAGTCTAAAGAGTGAGTTACTTCTCTTTTCTAAAAAACTGCTTTAAATGGAAAAAAGTGATTATAACAGAAAAGTAGATTTCATATGTATCTTTGTAGAAGAGAAATTTATGGTATTTCCTGCGCTCTTTTAGGTGTACTTATAAGATGGATGATGCCCTAAACTTCTCTGCAGGCTGAACATCAAAATTGTGTTTATATGATATCAAACAGCTGCTGATTTTTATTTTCACTCAATTATCAGTTAACTGGGTTGCATTTTATAAAATAAACAAGATTGGCTAATTTTATTCACCATTGCACAAACATAGCCTGAAAGTTTTTGGAATGGAGTACACATTTAACATGTGGTGATAATGCTAGAATCCTATTAAATTATGCAACTCAGTGGGAAACCTTCTGCTGTCCCTGGAGAAATTAAATGGGCAGTTGAGACATTTACTTGGATGCTTGAATTAAAAGCAGCATGTAACTTCAATGATCTGGAAAAATACCTCAATTCTCCACTTTTCTAGGCCACTGGAAAATTTTCCAGGTAATAACCTATGTGGGATAAGGTTTTATATTTGCTTTCTAACTCTTCAAAAGTATTTCAGAGGATGACAGAGCTTGTTCACTCCTTAATCATCCCTGAGTGTGTGTGTGTGCGCTCTTTTGTCTCTCCCCTCAGTTTTTTACTCTTTAGAATGTTGGATACTTGAGGCCTCTTTGTCTTCATTGTTGATTCAGTGTCACTGATCTCAGGGCAAGTGAAAAACATACTTATTTCAATCACAGAGTCTGTTCCTTTTCTCTCTGATAGCCAGCCACTCTCTTTCCAGGTGCCCTGACGTGCTCTATGGCAAACTGTCAGTATGGCTGTGATGTTGTAAAAGGACAGATCCGGTGCCAGTGCCCCTCTCCTGGCCTGCAGCTGGCTCCTGATGGGAGGACCTGTGTGGGTGAGTTGTAAAATCAAGTGTCTCTGTAAGCAGCCACACTAGATAAAGGAAGAAAGCGAATGGTGATGGGAGTGAGAAAAAAAAAGACCATTACCTATATCAGGTAATTAGCTAGCTTTCAGAAGATGTCAGATGTCTCAGATGAGGACTGCTTTCTATGAATGAAACATGGAAACCTTGTTTCCTTAAGGATGAGGGACAAGAGGAAGCATCAGAAAGAGGGGTCCACATGTTCAAAGGTGCTGAAGTTCAAGGGGAGCAGAATGTCCAGGACTCAGCATTTCGGCAATGTGTAAGGGACAAAGGGGAGGGGAGAGTAATTAAACTGAGCAGGCAGACAGGGCCAAAGTATGTGTTGTGCTATAGGAGTTAGACTTTTTTCCCCTGTGAATTAGGAAGGCAATATACTAGATAGATGACCTTAGGCTAGAGACTTCCTTTCTTTGAGCTTATGTCTCCTTATGTTTCAAATGGTAGTAATGACACATGGAACCGTTGTGAGGATTGAATGAAATTATATATGCAAAGAGCTTAGCATAGAATCTAGCATGTTATAAGCACTCAATGAATGAAGATACTCTGTCATTCAGCAGATATTTAGTGAGTACTTTCTTTATTGCAGACACTGCTACTTGATACGTATATGCAGTGATGGAAAAAGCAGATGAGATTTTGAGCCTCACAAAGGAGACAGAAAAGAAACAAATACCCAATAAAATTACACATTGTACTAAGTGCTAGAAGGAGATTTTGAGAGAGAGAGAGAAACAGGAAGGTTCTCCTTTAGAAAACAGTGGTCAGAGAAATCTCTGAAGTTAAAACTGGAGGAAAAACTATGTGATGAACCAGCCAAGCAAGCAGGTGAATCCTGCAGTTTCCTGGTACTGCAGTGAGAGAGAGTTTGGCTTGTTTGAGGTTTTTACAGAAAGAGCAACATGGCAGAAGTGTGGAGTGAGTATGAAGGGATGGTGGCTTGAAATACAATAGGTAAAGTAAGGTAGGGGACAGATACTGCAGAGCCTTCAAGGATATGGTGAAGAATGTGGATTTAATTCAGAAAGCACTCAGACAGAGATCTATGTTTTAGCAAGATTGTACACACAGGGAGGGGAATGTTTTGGAGGGAGTAAGACTGACAACAAAGAGACCAATTTAGAGGCTCTTATGATATTCAAACCTGGGAGATGGTGGCTTGCACTGGAGCAGTGGCAATGATGAAGAGGAAAGTAGATGGATTCAAATACCTTTTCAGAGGTAGAATTAACTGGACGTGGTGATTTTGGTATTATGAGAAAGCAGATTGGTAAGGATAACTCATGTTTCTAGTTCAAGCATCTACCTGGTTATAGGTAGTCTGTGCTGAGGGAGAAGAGTACATCTTGGCTTAGAAGGATAAGTTGAATTTTGGAGTTGTGGAATTTACATTGCCTGTGGGGGCACCCAGCTGTATAACATTTATGATGATCTCATTGTGTGCCAGGCAACCATTTACAGACAGTTCAGCTTTTTATTGTAAAACCTTCTCCATCTGAATATGCTCTTGCTCTTAACCTAAGATGTGACTTGTGTTTCTAGATATTGATGAATGTGCTACTGGAAGAGCCTCCTGCCCTAGATTCAGGCAGTGTGTCAATACTTTTGGGAGTTACATCTGCAAGTGCCATAAAGGATTTGACCTCATGTACATTGGAGGCAAATACCAGTGTCACGGTAATGAAACTCCACTGTTGCTTTGTTTATTTCTTTTTTTGTTGTTTGTTTTGTTTATTCTTATAATGCTGAAAAGTCTTCTAATTCTGGTGATGGCTAGGATATCAGGGTGGGAGAGGGTATTGTTATTAAACAGACAGACAGAAGTCCTGTTTGACCACTGACAGTTGTGGATCCACATTTCTTCTATCCTCCAATTTTACATGTACCTTCACATTGCAAAAAAAAGAAATTCATTTTGGAAGCTATAAATATTTTTCATGTCATCCTACTTATCTCTCAAGTAAACCTTTTTTCCCCCTCTTCCTGATGCAGATATAGATGAATGCTCTCTTGGTCAGTATCAGTGCAGCAGCTTTGCTCGATGTTACAATGTACACGGGTCCTACAAATGTAAATGTAAAGAAGGATACCAGGGTGATGGACGGAGTTGTGTGTGTGAGTAACACTTTTCTTCCAACTCTAAATTCGAGCAGGAAGTGTTGGACTACAGAAAGGTTTTTAGAGGGAAGATAAGAAACAATGTTTTTATCAAAGTATAATTTTTGTAGCTAGTAATGTTAGTCTGTGCTTTCCACAAACAATAGAATCATTTGCTCAAGTATTTTTAAAAATTAAAGTTTTAATAATATATTCTAATATTAAAAGCATGTAATTCCATTGACTAAAATTTCTCAATAGCTTCCCTTTACCTGGGAAGAAATTAAAGAGCCCTCCCTGAAAATTTGATTTCATTAAAATCAGAAATAAATGTTGGTTTGTCAATTATCATTAGGTTCTGATAGTGGGATAATCTGATTATGTTCTACATTTTTTCGTTTTTCTGGTTTTTGTCTTCCAGCTCTATTATTTAAAAAAAAATCATTCTCATTTATTTTCTCTATTTTCAGAACTTTTTCTTTTTAAATTTTTATAAGCTATATTTGGAGTAGTGTTTATGTTAGATAAACATGAAAAAAAAACATAACCTTCAAGATGGAAGTTTTACAAACCAAAAGCCATAACTTAGCATATATTTCATGTGACAATACATAATTTAAAAAAAATTCCTGGATAAAATATTTATTGAAAATCATGGGGCATAAAATTGTGTGTATATGATACATACATACATATATGTACATATATTGTAGGGATTAAAAGGTTTTTTTTGTAGGGATGTAATCATTCCTGGTCTGGAGTATATCATTTCAGGCAGATTAAATATTATTTTTGGGGGGGAGGGTAAAGATTATCAAAGAAAAAGATTCCATAGATATTTTGGTGAACTCTGAAACTTTCTTTTTAAAAAGCAATTGCATAAATTACTAAGAGGGAAGGAAAACCAACTATAAAACAATAGGTAGAACATTTACTCAAAATGTTTTTGTATGTATTGAATTTAGATAAAGTAAAGCTGAGAAAAGTATTAGTCTTTAGACAATTCTTAACATGATTTTATTATCATGTTTAGA
Organism: Cabassous unicinctus; assembly: GCA_029593785.1. Classification (NCBI taxonomy): domain Eukaryota; kingdom Metazoa; phylum Chordata; class Mammalia; order Cingulata; family Chlamyphoridae; genus Cabassous; species Cabassous unicinctus. Next base: position 31,330 of record JAQZBX010021703.1, read on the forward strand.
ATTGTCTAAACATGAATAGAATTGTCTAAACATTTTATTATCATGTAGAGACATTTGACAGAGATCTAAATATACATTTCTCATATTAAAAAAAAAAACAACTTAGAATACCTCTGTCCTTTTCCCTACTGTGCAGTTTAAAATATCTTATTGGTTGTTGTCTATATCCACTTTATAAATATTTATAACATTTTGTTTTTCAAATAATACATATTCATTACAGAAACACCAATGTATTTTTTGTCTATATCCAAAAGATGGTTATGCATGTGTATTAATATATTTATGCACATATATTTATGTATATATCAACACATGCATGCACACATATTTGTTATTTGGAAAGCAGCCTGACTTATATAGTAAGGAAATATTCTAAATGCGAAAAGTAAATCTAGTTGGTATGAGATGTTTCTGTGCATTTGTTTTTACAGTTTGATGTTTTACTTCCAAAGGAGAGATGGTTACACATTAATTTAAATCTTTTGACTCTTTTAGATATTCCAAAAGTCATGATTGAGCCTTCAGGTCCAATTCATGTACCAAAGGGAAATGGTACCTTTTTTAAGGGTGATGGAAGACACAGTAATTTGATTCCTGATGTTGGAAGTACTAGGTGGCCTCTGAAGACACCGTATATTCCTCTAGTCATTACCAGCAGACCCACTTCTCAGCCAACAACAAGACCTACACCAAAGCCAACACCACAGCCTACCCCTCCCCCACCCCCACCCCCCCCAACAGAGCTCAGAACTCCTCCACCACCACCGACCCCCGAAAGGCCGACCACCAGGC
>JAQZBX010021704.1:0-32094 GCA_029593785.1 Cabassous unicinctus
CTGATATATTATCTTGTGTGTTTGAAATGTGGGAAGAAAATTTCTTTTACCTGTTCACTTTGTTTTTACTGTGATTTAATATGAAAAGAGCTGATGGAATTCTTTTGTAAATTAAAAAATTACCTGATGTTACTGGAAATTACATGAGATCAACCAATGTTCTAACACTCCTGTCCCCCCTTCACATTTTGCAAAGAATGGTATCAACACTTGACCCAATATCTTGTCACTGTCTTGTGATTCACTGCTTGGAAATTATGCATGGCCAAGAAAATTATATGCAGACACAATTCAATTTTCCTTTGAGTCACAATATCTTTCACCCTTGTCATAGTAATATTAACTCTAGCTGTTTTCAAGATTTTCTCTTTGTCTTTGGTTTTCTTCAGTTTGAATATGATATACCTAGAGGTGTTTTATGATATGTATATATGCATATATATGTTTAATATTTATCATGCTGGATGTCTTCTGAGCTTCCAAGATAAGTGGTTTGGTATCTGACAATAATTATGGGAAATTTTCAGGCATTAATATTTCAAATATTCCTTCTCTACCTTTCTTTTTATTTCTGGTCTTTCTATTAAAGTGTTTTGTTGTCTATGATATTCTTTAGATTCTTTCTTAGAACCATCCCATATATCTGCTTCTCCTCATCTCTCTGCTTATGTTATCCATCTGTTTTTAAATGTTGTCCACTTTTTCCATTAGAGTTATTAACATATTAATCATAGTTACTTCAAATTAACATCTGATGAATCCAACAACTCTGCTATATCTATATTTAGTTCTGATCCTTACCCTAATCTTTACACTGTATTTTCCCTTTAGCTTGCTTTGTGATTTACTGTTGAAGACCAGATATGATGTGTCAAGTAAAAGAATTTGAGGTAAATAGACCATTAGCTTGAGATATAATATTTATTTGTCTAGGAGTTAGGCTGTGTTTCTGTTTCCTGTAGAGATAATTTCCATTGGCTAAAATTTCCTCTCATCTCCTTGTTTGTGTCTCCTGTGTTGTCTTCATATTTCCTTAGAGACTCCTTCTAAAATTCAGTCTGAGTATTGCAATTATTTTGGATGTAGCCTACTCTTGTTATACAGGAACCTTATTGATGTGTTGGTTAGATGTCTGTGTGGGATAACATTATATATTGCCACGATAAGGTCTGAATCTTTTAGTGAGCTTGTATCCCTGGGCTGTAACTTTCACAAGTGTTTCTCACCATTTTCTTTTCACCCATTAGTTGAAACAAGAAGGCAAGAGTAGGCTGGAGTTGGTCATGTCCTTTCCCTAAGGTCATGTAAACTATGGTAGCATCCAGTTTGGCAAAATAGTCTCCATGAAAGGAAGGCATATTATAAGGTGAACATAATGCTTTGGTAATGTTTAAAATTGCTAATTTTCCCCACCCACTCAGGGAGACATAAAGAATAATTCTGTAATCTTTATAGTGAGAAGCTTCTGGGGCTTCTACAGGTAAAATTCATGAACATGTGAGGGTCCCCCTAAGGCTGGATCTCTAGTGCTTTTTATCTATCAAAATAGTCTACACTGAATCTTCTGCAATTTAGGTATATCAATTATTCAGAACATGGAAGTACACAAGTAAGGAATGAGGCCTCTGAGCAGTGCCTGAAATTTATGCTCTTCCAACGATATGTGAACCTGCCACACACTATAACCTGTGAAAAAGTTTCAATTGATGTTTAATATAGCTATGAGTTCTGTTTTCTCAGCTATTAGCTGATTGAGGGCAGACTATTAAGAAATTAAGATATGCATACTCCTAAGTTTACTAACACAAATAATTGCAGCTGATAGCCTGAGAGCAAAGCAGAAAATAATATAGAAATAATAAAGAAAATGACAACCCCACTAAAAAGATTGGCCTATTTCAGTGAGAGGCAAGCACTATTGGGTCCATTGAATAATAGATAAATTTCTTGAAAACGTGGGGACATTTTGTTGCAATGGAAAAAAGTTGATAATTTATCTGTGATTGATTAGACATGATTTTGATTTTTTAACAAATCAATTTTATTGATACATATTAATAAAGCATACATTTCATCCAAAGTATACAATCACACTATGCCAAAAATGTTGACTCACATACTCCCTAGAAGCCTGTCCCAAGTGCACCTTGGCCTGAATGCTCCTCATTCATCAGCCATATGGGATTGAAGCCTCCTTTCAATTAGAGGTGGAGTGGGCATCACCATCCCAGAATCCACAGGATTGGGGAATAAAATATGGACTAGAGTGGACTTTCTAATATTCTACTATAAACTTATTGTGATTCTAGCAATGAAAGAAATTATATCTTTGATGTGGAGACTGTGGTCACTGGAGATGCTGAAGGCAGGGAGAGGGAAAAAGAGGTGTAATATGGAGGCATTTTTGGGACCTGGAAATGTCCTGAATGACATTGCAATGACAGATACAGGCCATTTATGTATCCTGCCATAGCCTACAGAATTGAGTGGAGAGAGTGTAAACTATAATGTAAACTATAATCCATGCTTAGTGGTAAGGCTCCAAAACGTGTTCATCCACTGCATTGAATGTACCACACTAATTAAAGAAGTTATTTATGTGGGGAAAAGTGGGAGGTGTAGTGAGTGGGGAATATCAGAACCACTTACATTTTTTAATGTAAAATTTTATGTAATCTAAGTATCTTTTATATAAAACAAAAAATGTATTTAAAAAAAGAAAAAAGTGTACAATCAATGGTATTTGGTATAATCACATTGTTGTTCTTCACTTCAAACATTATTAGAGCATTTTCATTATTTCAATAATAATAATAAACAAGAAACATACATACAAACAAACAAGAAAATTCCTTAATGTTCAATCTCTGTATGCTTCCCCCACTCTACATAGCTGGTGTTTCTGGCTATTTGATCCAAAGTGTATAATCAGTGGCCTTTAGTATAATCATAATGTTGAATATGCATCTCAAAAAATTTAGAAAAATTTCATTACTTCAAAAAGAAAGACTCCACACCCCTTAGCATTCCTTCCTCAGATCTATATAACCCCTAACCTCAATTCATCTTTATAAATTGATTTGTATTTATATTTCATATAAATGGATTCATATAATATGTAGTACTCTGTGTCTAGTCTCCATCACTTTGTAAAATGTATTTTTTTGTCTGATATTAACATTTTGTAGTATTAAATTATATTTGTTCAGCTTCACAGAAAAACCATCTTATATATATAATTCTACCCATATTCATATTTCACATATTTATATTTCACATAATATATTTCTTTCACAATAGGGTAATCATACAGTATTTATCCTTTTGTGTCTGGCTTGAGTCACTCAACATAATGTCCTCCAGGTTCATCCATGTTGTCATATGTTTCAGGAATTTGTTTCTTCTTACTGCTGTATAATATTCCATTTTGCGTATACTCCACAATTTGTTTATCCATTCATCGGTTGATGAACACCTGGATTGTTTCTAACTTTTGGCTATCATGAATAATGCTGCCTTGAACATCAGTGTGCAGAGATCTATTTGTGTTATTGCTCTCAGTTCTTCTGGGTATATACCTAACAATGGTATTGCCAGGTCCCATGGCAAGACTATATTCAAATTCCTTAGGAACTGCCAAACCATCCTCCACAGTGGCTGTACCTTTCTACATTTCCACCAACAGTGAAAAAGTGTCCTTATGACTCCACATCCTCTCCAACGTTTACAGTTTTACAAATTTTTAATAGTGGCTGTTTAATAGGTGTGAAAAGTTATCTCATTGTAGTTTTGATTTGCATTTCCCTAATCACTAGTGATATTGAGCATTTTATGTGTGTGTTTCTTCACCATTCGTATCTTCTTTGGACAGCTGTTTTTTCAAGTCTTTTGCCCATTTTTTAATCGGATACTTTGCCTTTTTATTGTTAAGTTATGTGATCTCCTTATATATCATGGATATTAAATCCTTATCAGATATGTGATTGCCAAATATTTTCTCCCAATAAGTCCACGGTCTTTTCACCCTTTTGACAAAGTCTTCTGATGTACAAATGTGTTGAATTTTGTGGAGCTCCCATTTATCTATTTTTTTTTTTGTTGCTCATGCTTTGTTCATAAGGTTTAAGAAACTACCACATATCACAAGATCTTAAAGATGATTTCCTACATTTTCTTCTAGGAGTTTTATGGTTGTTGTTTTTATATTTAAGTCCTTGGTCTATTTTGATTTAATTTCTGTATAAGGTGTGAGATAAGGGTCTTCTTTCTTTCTCCCAGCAATATTTGTTGAATAGACTGTTCTGGCCTAGGTGGGTGTGCTTAACAGCCTTCTCAAAAGTCCCTTGACTGTAGAAGTGAGGGTCAATTTCTGAGCTCTTAATTTGGGTCCACTAGTCATTCTCTTTGTCCTTATGCCAGTACAATGCTATTTTTGTTGTTGTTGTTTTATTTTCTTGCCACTGTAGTTAGGTAATATTCTTTAAAGTCAGGAAGTGAGAATCCTCCAAATTTGTTCTTCCTTTTAAGATCTTTTTGGCTATTCAGGGCCCCTTACCCTTCAGAATAAATTTGATTATTGGCTTTTCAATTTCTGCAAAAAAGGTTGTTGGGATTTTTATTGAGATTGTGTTGAATCTGTAAATCAGTTTGGATAGAATTGACATCTTAACGATATTTAGTCTTCCAATCCATGAACATGGAATGTCCTTCCATTTATTTAAGTCTTCTTTGGGTTTTTTAAAACAATGTTCTGGAGTTTTCTGAATACAGGTCCTGTATGTCCTTGGTTATGTTTGTTCCTAAATATTTGGTTGTTTAATTTCCTTTTATAAATGGAATTTTTTCTGATTTTCTCCTCAGATTGCACATCAGTAGATATGGATACACTATTGATTTTGGGTCTTAACCTTGTATCCTGCCACTTTGCTGAACTCATCTATTAATTCTAGTAGATCTGTTGTGGATTTTTCAGAATTTTCTACATATAGGATCATGTCATCAGTGAACAATGAAAGTTTTACTTCTTCCTTTCTGATTTAGGTGCCTATTATTTCTTTTTCTAGTCTAATTGCTCTAGCTATAAATTCCAGGACAATATTGAATAGTAATGGTGACATTGGGCTTTCTTGTCTTGTTCCTGATCTCAGCAGGAAAGCTCTGTCTCTCACCATTCAGTACAATGCTAGCTGTAGGTTTTTCATAATGCACTTTACTGTATTGAGAAAGCTTCCTTCTATTCCTATCTTTTGGAGAGTTTTTATCAAGAAATGGTACTGTATTTTCTCAAATTCTTTTTCTGCAGCAATAGAGAGGAACATGTCATTTTTTCCCTTCAATTTATCAATGTGGTTTATTACCCTAATTGATTGCCTTGTGTTGTGTAACCCTTACACTTGCATACCTGGGATAAAACCCACTTGATCATGGTATATAATTATTTTAATGTGCCTTTGGATTCTGTTTGCAAGTATTTTGTTGAGGATTTTTGTATCTATATTCATTAGAGCTATGTGTCTGTAAATTTCTTTTTTCATAGTATCTTTATTTGGTTTTGGTATTAGGGTGATGTTGGCTTCATAGAACGACTTCGGTAGCATTCTTTCATGATCAAATTTTGGAAGAGTTTGAGCAAGATCACTATTAGTTCATCCTGGATTGATTAGTAGAACTCACCTCTGAAGCCATCTGGCCTTGGGCTTTTCATCTTTGGAAGATTTTTGATGACTGTTTCAGTCTCTTCATTTGTGATTGTTTAGCTGAGTCAGTTCTGGGAATTTGTCCATCTCTTCTACATTTTCTATTTTTTTGGAATACAGTTATTCATAGTACCCTTTTATGTTCTCTAATATTTCTATGGGGTCAGTGGTAATGTCCCCCCTCTCATTTATGATTTTATTTAATTGCACCTTCTGCATTTTTTTCTTTGTCAGTCTAGCTAAGTGTTTATCAATTTGGTTGATCTCAAAAAACCAGCTTTTGGTTTCATTGATTATCTCTATTGTTTGATTTTGTTCTTGATTTCATTTCTTTCTGCTCTGATCTTTTCTGTTTCTTTCCTTTACCTTGGTTTCAGATTAGTTTTCTGTTCTTTTTCTAGTTTTCCCAGGTGTGCAGTTAGATAACGAATTTTAGCTCTTTCTTCTTTTTTAATGTAAGTATGAGCTATAAATTTTCCTCTGAGCTCTGCCTTCATGAATTGTTTACTTACTTCATCCATTTTGACCTTTAGCTTTCCCTTTTCATATCATACTATAATCTATGTTTTTTACCCTTTCTAATAATCTTCATTTCTACATCCTTCTCCAAGTCTCTCACCCTTGGTTTTTTGTTTTTTTGTTTTTTTCTTTTCATTTCAGGCTCCTGCACTCCATTTATTTTCTCTTGTAAATCCATTCTTTTGGTAACATATTCTATCAGTTTTTGATTGTGAAAGCTTTGAACTCCCCTTCATTTTTGAAAGACAGCTTTGCCAGGTACAGAATTTTTGCCTGGCAGTTTTTCTCTTTCAATAGCTTAAATACATCAAACCACTTTCTTCTCTCCTCCATGGTTTCTGATGAGAGATCAGTACTTAAACTTATTGTGTTTCCCTTGTATTTGATGCTTTGCTTTTACCTTGCTGCTTTCAAAATTTTCTCTTTATCTCTGATATTTGTTGTTCTGAATAACAAGTGACTTGAGGTAGGTTTATACATATTTATTCTGTTTGGGATGCACTCTCCTTCTTGGATATTGATATTTATGTCTTTCATAAGGATTGGTAAGTTTTCAGTCATTATTTCCTCCAATATTCTTTTTGCCCTGTGGCAGTTTGGTATTATTTATGAATTCCAAAAATAAACATTGGATTATGTTTGTAAACTGATATGTTCCTCTGGGTGTATTAGATTTTATTAGATTCAGAGATTTCACTTTTACTTTATTAAATCAAGATTAGGGCTTTTATTTGATCATGTCATTAAGGCGATTTGGTTTGAGTTTCCAAACCCTTACTGTGGGCTATATAAATGGATGCTCAATCATAGACAGGAAAGAAAATACATGGAGAAGAACAGAAGCAGATATGCAGGAAGAGAGAGTGCTCCATAGTCATGGCCTGGGAAGAGAAATGAGCCTGACATTCTATAGCTGACCTTGTAGAGAGAAGAGAGCAGCTGAGCCTGGAAAGAAATGACCTCTGGAGGCACTGATGAGCCTTATGCCAGCCTACAGCTGAGATCAGAAGAAGCTGGGACGGGGGAGCCTTACCCTCGAAAGCCCGAACCCTCACAAAAGCTGGCAGCCATCTTGCTCCAACGTGTGGCAATTGATTTTGGTGAGGGAAGTAAATTTCTCTTTATGGCCTTGTGATGTAAGCTGCTACCCCATAAATACACTTTATATAGGCCAATAGATTTCTGGAGTTTTGCATCAACACCCCTTTGGCTGACTAATACTTTGCCACTTTTCCTTTTTCTTCTCCTTCTGGGACTCCAATTATGTGTATGCTTTTGTGTTTTGCATTGTCATTGAGGTTCCTGAGGCCCTGTTTCATTTTTTCCATTCTCTTCTCTTTCTTTTCTCCTGTCTTTTCCAGTTCAGATGTTCTGTCTTTGAAATCACTAATCCTGTCTTCAAGCAATTTAAATGTACTCTTATGTGCCTAATGTATTTTTAATCTCATCCATTGTGTCTTTTATACCCATAAGGTCTGTTACTTTTTTTTGTAGACTTTCAAATTATTCTTAATGCTCACCAAGTATCCTCTTAATATTCTTTAATTCTTTAGTCATATTTTCTTTAAATTCTCTGAAGTGAGTTAGGAGACTTGTGTGATTATTATTGATAAATTGTCTTAAATCCCAAATCTCTCCAAGATCTTGGATTTGTTCCTTTGGTTTGGCCAATTATTCCCATTTTTTCTAGCATGGCTTGTAATTTTTTGCTGATGTCTAGGCATCTGATATGTTGCTGAATTTACTCTGATGGCCAATTTCTCTCTCTTGCTTATTATTATTTTTTCACAGCTCTTCTTTAATATTTGATTCAACTTATCCTAAGTCTTTAAAACTGCCCAGATTAAATTATCGAAGTCATGCCAGGGACTCACTAATGGGGTATAAACTTTCTCCCAGGGGTGGGGTAAAGAGAGCTCTAAAAGTAATTTTTGTTCATATAATTTCCAGACCAGCCAGTAGTTTGCAATTGTTGGCTCACCTTTCCAGTGGTGTATCTTGGTTTTCCTTTGTTTTCATCTGGCCAGAGCCCAGATTCAAAGTGGGATCCACTGGCTAAATTCACTGAATATATTGCCCTGACTCCCCCTCCTTTTTCCCTTGTAACAGCTAACAGGGAGGAAAATATATGCTCCATTTTCAGTCAGCTGAAATGAGCCAGGGGTTTTACCCCTGCTGAATATCTCAGGAATGGGGAAGTAGAGCTCTTCCTCGCAACTGGAAGATTTGGTAACTCACAGTTTGTTGTTTCACCTTCTTCATTTCTCTGTTCCTACTCTCCTCGGTGTTGTGAAGCACTTTCCTGGTCTGCTGATCCCCAAAGCAGGTCCCTGAGGCAGCTTTGGGCTCTTTTCCCCTTGTTTTTTGGGAGATCTGAGCATTATCTTCCTAATCTGATGCCATCTTCCTCTGATTTTGAGTTCTGATTGCATAGAAAAGTGACCTGTTTAAGAAATAAAGTATGTTTTCCATTAAAAATTGTAGAATTTAATACCCACATAACTATAATGTGAATTTCTAAATTCAAAGATTTAATAAAAAATGTCTGTGTTAGTAAATAAGTGAAGTATTAGCTGCAGAATAATTACAAAATGATGATAAGGAAGGGAGTATCCTTGAGTACTGTTTCAGCTGCATGAATAATGGAATAATAGTGAAAGGAATGACTTGGGTTATCACATTTGAAATATATATTGAAAGGAATTGAAGATAAATTTGATGAATCACTTTTAAAATAAAATGTGTGTATATGTGTGTGTCTGTTTAATGTATTTTTCTCTCCAAGTATATTGTAATCTCCTTGAGAGCAGAATTTGCTTATTCATATTTGTGTTCTTCACAGTATTTAACAAATGTAGCACATATAAAACATGGAAATAAATATTAAACATATTTTAGCTTATGTAAGGTTGTATTTATAGAGGTATGAATTTATACACAAATACTATATAATGATAATCTTCTCTTGTCTTTCTTTACTTGTTAAATAGTGAGAGCTCATCAAGGTCAAAAATTCTATCACACTCATGTTTGTATCTTTTTTATGGTTTTTGGACAGCCATGTACATACTGGTGTTCAATAAATGTTAATTTAGTTGAAAATACTTTTTTAAGAATAATTTATTATTTCATATATATAAAATATGGCATATGAATTTATGGACATATTCTTTCTCAAATTATATATTTTCTGAATATTAGGATATCAAAATATATATACATGAATTATAATATATATATTGAGTGAAATAATTGGACTCATCTGGTTAGGAAGTTCTCATATCTCATATACCAAAAGAATCATCCTATAAAGAGAATGAACCCTCATTCTTGGGATTGATTTAAGGTAGCTCATGTTTTGAGAACTGTATCTGTATGTATATACACATTTATTTTAATTTTTAAAAATTTATTGAAGTATATCACTCATACATGAACATACATAAAAATAAGTGTATAGTAATAGTTGTGACCTTACAAAACAAACATACATAACATCATACAAGGCTCTCATACCTCACCCTATCACAAATACCTTGCTTTGTTGTGAAACATTTTTAACCTAAAGATCATCCTCAAAATATTACTATTAACCAAAGTATTTTCCCCAACCCACCCTATTATTATTTTTATATCATTTATTCATGAACATACATAAACAATAAGTGTATAGTAAAAGTTGTTAACTTACAAAGCAGACATTCATAACATCATAGAGGAGTCCCATACATCAACCCTCCACCAACACCTTGTATTGTTGTGAGACATTTGTTACAAATTATGAAAGAATATTGTCAAAATCTTACTAATTATAGTCTTTATCTTACATTTGGTATATTTCTCCCCCCAACTCGCTCTGTTGTTATTTTTTAAACATATTTTTATGACAGAACTTGTAAACTTACAAAAGAATCATGCACATGTGCAGAATTTTCAGACAAAAACCCCTATCAATACACCACACTGTGGTGGAATATTTGCTACAGATTATGAGATAATATCATCCAATTATTACAAGGTCCACAGCGTACATTTGGCACACTTTTTCCATACTCCGCCATTATCAACACTGTACATCTTTGGCATAGATGCAAGAATATTACATTATTATTGTTAACCACACTCCATAGGTCACTCCAGTTGTATTTTTCCTATGCTTCTCCACATTCCCACCACCCTGCATTACTGATGTACATCTGTTCTAGCTCACAAAGGACACTCTTGCATCTGTATCATCACCCACTCTTCTCGTCCATCTCTGGGTTAACTGTGCTGTTCAGTCCCTAGATTATTGTCTAGCTTTCTGTCAATTGGCATTTACATCCATAGACTATCATTTTCAGCCACATCCCCTTTTAAAAACCAGCTGTTACTCACTATAATGTGCTATCATCAACTCTGTACACCTCCACACCTTTACAGTAAAGCTATTAAAACTTCTACATATATTAAATATCAGTAGTCTATCTCATTCCTACTCTTATCTCTGTTAAGAATCCACCACCTACCACCAGATCTTGAAGATATTTTCCTACATTTCCCTCTAGAAGTTTTATGGTTCTTGCTTTTATATTTAGGTATTTGATTCATTTTGAGTTAATTTTTTTATAGGGTGTGAGATAGGGGTCCTTTTTCCTTCTTTTGCTATGGATATCCAATTTTCTCAGCAACTTTTGTTGAATGGACTGTTCTGCCTGAGTTGGATGGGTGTGACAGGCTAGTCAAAAATCACTTGACCATAGATGTGATGTAAGGGTCTGTCTTTTAACCATCAATTCGGTTCCATTGGTCTATGTGTCTCTCTTTATGCCAGTACCATGCTGTATTAATCTCTGCGACTAGGTAATATGATTTAAAGTCCAGAAATGAGAGTCCTCCATCTTTGCTTTTCCTTTTTAAGATGTTTCTGGCTATTCAGAACCCCTTATCCATTGAAATAAATTTGATAATCATGTTTTCCATTTATTTAAAAAATGCTGGTGGAATTTTTATTGGGATTGCATTGAATCTGTATATTAATTTGAGTAGAACTGATTCTTAATGATACTTAGTCTTTCAATCCATGAGCATGGAATATTCTTCCAATTATACAGGTCTTTTTTTATATTTCTTTTAAAAATGAGTTGCAGTTTTCTGAATACAAGCACTTTAAATCATTGGTTAAGTTTATGTCTATTTGGGTTTTATTTCTCATATTTTATTTTCACCACTCTTTTGACACTTTGAATTACTTTTATTGATATAATCTTCCTTTCTAGTTTCTCTTGCAGACCCCTGTCTCCTGTCTTTACTTTTCAGGCTGTAGCACACCCTTTAGTATTTCCTGCAAAGTGGGTCTCTTGGTTACAAACTGTCTCAGTTTCTGTTTATCTATGAATATTCTAAATTTGCCCTCATTTTTGAAAGACAATCTTGCCAGATATAAAATTCTTGGCTGGATGTTTTCCTCTTACAGTAACTTAAATATATCATACCACTGTCTTCTTGCTTCCATGGTTTCTGGTGAAAAATCAGCACTTAATCTTATTGGGTATCTCATATACATAATGCATTGCTTTTCTCTTGCTGCTCTCAGAATTCTTTCTTTGTCTTTGGCATTTGACATTCTGATTAGTATGTGTCTCAGAGTTGGTTTATTAGGATTTTTTCAGATGGTAGTATGTTGTACTTCTTGGACATGGATATCTATGTCCTTCTATAGGGTTGGGAAATTTTCTACCATTATTTCTTCAAATATTCCTTCTGCTCCTTTTCCCTTCTCTTCTCCTTCTAGGACACCAATGACATCTATGATTGCATGTCTCTTGCCATTCTTTAGTTCCCTGAGACCTTGTTCAAGTTTTTCCAATCGTTTCTTTATCTGGTCTTCTCTATGTTCACTTTCAGAGGTCATTTCTTCAAGCTCACCAATCCTTTCTTCTGCCTCCTCAAATCTGCTATTATATGATTCCAGTGTATTTTTTATTTCATTTATTGCAACTTTCATTCCCAGAAGATCTGGTAATTTTCTATTTATACTTTCAAATTTTTCTTTGTGCTCATCCAATGTCTTCATAATTTCTTTACCCATCTTATTGAATTTATTAAGGAGATTTGTTTGAACATCTATGATTCGTTGTCTCAACTCCTTTATGTCATCTGGAAGCTTAATTGTTCCTTTAACTGAGCCATATCTTCCTGTTTCTTGGTGTGGATTGTAATGTTTTTTTGGTGTCTTGGCATCTGGCTTACTAGAGTATTTATTCTGGTTGCAGTTTTTCTCTTTAGTTCAGGGCTTCCTGCCCTTCTCCTTGCTGGTTGTGTAGTAGGAGCCAAAGATGTAGTTGGTGCTATAAGCTGTGGAGGCTCAATCTACCCTCATTGCTCCAAGGATCAATGAAGCTTCTCCTAACTTTCTATTTTGCCAGGGGTAGGGACAGAGCCACAGCTGTGTGGAATAGTCCAACTCATACAGGCCTAAAATTTAGTTGCCCAGAGAGACTGATAAAGCTTCAGGCATGTTTCTCCCCTGCCTGGAACAGGGATGGAGCTGCAGGTATGAGCAGTAATCTATGCAGTATAGGTCCAAGATGACCACAGTTGCCCCAGTAGACTTCAGATTATTCAGTGAGTGCCAGTTAAATGTAACTGCAGTTACCTGGATAGGCTGGTGCAGGGCCCATCCACTTCCTCACTGCTAGAAGAGGGGCTGAAGCCTAGGCTAGGAATGCAAGCCAATCTGGGTGAAAGAAACTGGTCTCTACCATCACTGTGAATTTCAATCAGCCCAGCTTCACCTCATGCTGTGGGTGGAGACAAAATGGCAGCTATTGGCCTCCTTCTGACTTGGAAATGCTCAAACTTTAGCTGTTCTAGGGTTTTACTTTAGCCAGCCGAATTTACTAATCAGTACCTGAACTCGGTGGCCAACTGTCTGTTCCTCACCTGCTTCTGAGAAATGGAGCTTCCAATTCCAGTCACAGAATAGCTCCTTGGGTGGCCTGCAATGCCAAAGTAGGGAGATCACCGACCTCTGCAGTGTGGCCTGTAATTTCCCGGAGAGGCTGGCATACCTCCCCCAGCTTCCTCCCTGCCCAAATTGTGCCTGGGGTTTTGGCTAGAGTGGCAATCTGATCTAGATGGAAAAAAGCCAGGCTCTACCAGCACTGTGATTTTCAGTCAGCCCCACTTTCTCTCATGTCGGGTGCAGATTTAAGATGGCAGCCACCAGCCTCTTTCTGACTTGGACAGGTTCAAACTTTAGCTGTTCTTAGGTTTATACTTTAGTCCACCGAGTTTACTAATCAGTAGCTGAAGTTGGTGCTCAACCATCGTTTCCTCCCGTTTTGAGAAGTGGAGCTTCCAATTCCAGCCACGGAACAGCTCCTGAGGATGCTTGTGCCTCCAGTTGAGGATGGGCACTGTCCTCTGTGGCATGGAGTGCTCAACTTATGAATCTTCTTTGCAGATGGGCTGTCTCCTCCTTCCATTCTTTCAAGGGTGTTGCAGGATGCACTTCTGGTCTCCTGGAGCTCCCAAACAAGTACTCTAGATAGCTCTGGGTGATTACTAACTGCCCTGTAGCAGCATCTGATTCTCAGAAATCTTTACTCTGCTGTCATCTTGCTGGTTGTCCACATTTATATTTAAATTGTTCTATTATTCTCTATTTTACAGTGATCTTGATAAGGGAAGAGCTAGGACACTAACCCCCCTCTGCAGAAACCCACAGCTTTAGGAAAATAAACTCCACTTTGTCCCTTTCTTGCCTCCTCCCACCCTTTTCTCCATGGAATCCACATCAAGAAAATAAGCACTCCCCACCTGCCCTTTGAATTGAAATTTACAACACTAAACAGATAATGACTCTTTTTCTCCCTAATGGCCCTCTGCTTTTAGGAAGATAAGCTAACCTTGCTCCTCTGCTTGTGTCTCCCTGCCTGTCCACTTGCTTAGGAATTTGCCACTTAGTGTTTCTATACAAACTTATGAAAATCGAGAAACAGGGCTCAGAATTTGGAGACTGAATTCTCCTCTGGACCCGTGCGTAGTAAAACTTCGTTCATCCATACCCCTAAATGTGCTGCTTGGGTTTCTTTCCACTGGCCACAACATTTGGTTCCCTGACCGAGATAAATCCAATCGAACAGGCCCGTTATGCTTCTGGCTTGGGGCTGATGGGTGCAGCCGATGATGATCTCTGAGGTGGGTCCCACTTGTCCTCTTGATGGGACCTCCTTCTGAGGTGGTCCCCACAGGCCGCGTCCCTGCAATCCGGCCTGACTCAGTGGCGAGGTGGACTGAACAGTGCCAGAAGACTCCAGAAAGGTAAGACCCCAGGTACCAAGTCCTCTGTCAGGCCCATCTCTGGACAGAAGAGGAGACTGATCACCTCCTGAAATCTCAAGTACCGAGATTCCAGAATAGGGCAATCCCTGTTGGAGGGACTGCATAACCTCTGAGTGACTGCGTGAGTGAGTGAGTATGGCAAAGGCTTGCATCTGCCATATCAGTCTATGACTCCAAAGCTTTGTGCTACTTAACCCTTGTGGGCCCTACCCTGTTTTCCATGGCTACATCATACGGCATAACGGCCAACCCAAACTTTACCCGGGCGCCTTAGCTCAGACGAGCCTAAATTCTCGCAAGAGATGCGGACAGGGGGCAGCAGAGTGGCCTTGAAAGAGGCAACACCTTCCCTTGTCTGTCTCATGCCACTGACTCAGGGTGCGGATTTAACACTGTTAATCCCTGAGGGAAGGACTGCATAACCTCTGAGTGACTGTGTGAGTGAGTGAGTGAGTGTGAACAGCAGTCACTTGCATCTGTCCTACCAGTCTGTGACTCCAAAGCTTTATGCTAAGGAGCCCGTGAGGGCCCTAACCTGTTTTCCACGGCTACGTCATACTGCAAAACGGCCACCCTGAACTTTTCCTGGACACCTTAGATAAGATGAGCCGAAGTTCTCATGAGAGACATGGAGAGGTGGGCATCTGAGTGGCCTTGAAAGAGTAGAACCCTTCCCTTGGTTGTCTTGCACCACAGATGCAGGGTATGGGCTCATCTCAGTCAAAACCTACCATCTTAAACTGCATGCTCAAGAATTTCAAGAAGGGTTTTTCCAGAGATTATGGCATCAAGATGAACCCCACCACTGTGTGAACCTTATGTGAAGTAGAGTGGCCCACTTTTAATGTTGACTGGCCCTCAGAAGGGACCCTGGATATAACCAGGATCTGTGCAGTGTGGCAGGTGGTCACAGGAACTCCTGACCACATGGATTAGTCTCCGTACATCGACTTTGGGTTGGAGATAGCCCAGACTCTGCCCCCTTGGGTTTGATTGTGTGTTGGAAAAAAGTGACAGAGCAGGGTCTTGGTTGCACAGGGAATGGGGCTCTGGAAGCCAGTCATTCATCAAGGGTCCTCGGAGGAGGACCCACCACCCCCACCACCACTGCCATATGCTCCAGCCACTCTAGCCTCTCCTCCTAGCCCAGGAGTGCAGGCAGATCTCCCAGAAACACCCCTACCTTCGGTCTCTCCTCCTAGCTCAGGAGTGCACGCAGATCTCCCTTTGATCCCTCTGGGAACATCAACCCCCTCTGAGGAAAGCCCTGGAACCACACTAGCAAGGAGGCTTTAGTTGGCACAACGCACGTGACAGTTACACATTACAGTTCACCCTCTGTGAAACACAGAGTCCAACCCAGATCAGTGAGAATGAGACCATCCAACCTGGGAAGCCTGTATTATGCTACCAGCCCTTCACAACTACAGACCTCTTAAACTGGAAGCACCACACTCCCTCCTACTTGGAAAAACCCCAGGCCCTTATTGATCTCATGGAATCCATTTTCCAAACCCATCGTCCTACTTTGGATGATTGCCACCAACTCCTACTGAATTTGTTTAATACAGAGGAGAGACAACAGATTCAGATTAAAGCCTGGAAGTGGCTGCAGGAGCAAGCCCCTACTGGCGACTTAAACCAAGAAGATTGGACACAAGAAGAAGCACCAGAAGCCCAACTGAACTGGGACTTCAATACTGATCAGGGACGGGCTGCACTCCAGCAATATCAGAAAGCGCTTCTCCGAGGGGTCTGAGAAGGGGCAAAACGACCCAAAAACATGACAAACAAGACTTTAGTTACTCAAAAGCCCAACAAATCTCCGGGAGATTTATATGAATGGCTTTGCAAGACCTCAGAATCTACACTCCTTTTGACCCAGAAGCTCAGGAATACCAGAGGATGGTGAATGCTGGCTTTGTTGCACAGGCAGCAACAGACATTAAAAGAAAGCTCCAAAAATTAGAAGGGTTCGTGAGCATGAACATCTCTGAACTACTGGAATTTGCCAACAAAGTATTCATCAATTAAAATGAAGCCACTGAATGAGAAGCCAAGAAGCAAATAAAACATCAAGCCTCCCTACTGGCAGCAGCCTTGGTAAATCCTGACCCCACCAGATGAGAAGAGCTACCTCAAAAAAGGGGGACAAGCACCAGAAAGGTGCTTCTGGCCAGAGACCAATGTGCCTACTGCAAAGAAAGTGGACACTGGAAAAATGATTGCCCCTAAAAGACTCAAGCACTTAAGGGGGAACATCCCTAAAAGGAAATATCGACCTGAGTCCCAAGACCATCTGATCAGGCTGGCAGGGCACAACCCTGAATAAGGGTGACCAGGCTCACTGGAATTTGGCCCCCATGAGCCCATGGTCAAACTCCAAGTTGGGGGCCAGTCAATTACTTTCATGGTGTACACTGGTGCTGAATATTCTGTTGTCACAACTCCGATTGCCCCCTTTGGTGAAAAAACTGCTAATGTCATAGGAGCAACTGGGGACCAGTCAAGCCAACGGCCTTTTTGCCAGAACTTGCCAGCTTGGTGGCCACGATGTGACCCATGAATTTCTGCACCTTCCTGAATGTCCATTTCCCTTGCTTGGTAGGGACCTCTTAACCTAACTGGGAGCCCAGATTACCTTCAAACCTGAAGGGCCAGCAAGCTTAAGCCTCAGGACCGGCCTCACTCTCCTTGTCACCATACCCCGAAGTGAAGAATGGAGACTTCATATGGAAGAAAGTTCAGGTCAGAATCTGGAAAAACTGCTGGAACTTTTCCCCCAGGTTTGGGCAGGAAAAAACCCACTGGGAATGGCACAGAACCACGCACCCATCATCATCGACCTGAAGCCTGGAGCGGTCCCGGTCTGGCAGAGGCAGTATTTGATCCCCCGTGAAACGCAATTGGACCTAGTTGAACAAATAGATCACCTGAGGAAAGAAGGAATTCTAATCAAGTGCCAGTCACCCTGGAACACTCTATTATTACTAGTAAAAAAAGCCAGATGGGACTGGATATCGACCAGTGCAGGATTTCCGAGCCATTAATAATGCCACTCTCAGCTTACATCATGTTGTTCCCAACCCATACACTTTGCTAGGACAGCTGCCACCTGAAGCCACCTGGTTCACTTGCTTGGACCTGAAAGACACCTTCTTCTGCCTGCAGCTGGGCCCCGAGCCAGCCTTTGTTTGCCTTTGAATGGGAAGATCCCAAAACCCGGCAGAAAACTCAGCTAACCTGGACCCGACTCCTGCAAGACTTCAAAAACTCCCTTACCCTTTTCAGGGAAGCCTAGTGTATTAGTCAGCCAAAGGGGTGCTAATGTGAAATACCAAAAATGGGTTGATCTTTATAAAGGGTATTTATTTGAGGTAGAAGTCCACAGATACCAGGCCATAAAGTGTTAAGTTTCTTCTCTCACCAAAGTCCATTGCCACGTGTTGGAGCAAGACAGCAGCTGACATTTGCCAGGGTTCAGGCTTCTTGTGTTCCTCTCTTCCTGGGGCTGCATTTCTTTCCAGGCTTAGCTCCTCTGTTTCCTCCACAAGGTCAGCTGTAGACTATCAGGTGAATGGCTCGCTTCTCTTCTCCTGGGGCCTTCTCTCCAACATCAAAACTCCAACATCAAAACTGCTTCTCAAAAACTGCTCCTTCTGTCCTTTGCCTTGTCTTTTATATTTTCTTCCCCCACCCACCAAAGGGTGGGGCTCAATGCCCTTCTCACATGGCCCAGTCAATGCCCTAATCATAACTTAATCATACCCAGATTAACAGATCAATTTACAAGCATGATCCAATTATATTTTTGGAATTCATAATTACATCAAATTGCCAAATGGCTACACCTTGGGAGAAGATTTGACCAACTAACCCTGGGAAGACTATAGGTGTGTCCTCTTGCAATACGTAGATGACCTCCTACTTGCCAGTGAAATGGAAGAGGACTGCTGAAGAGGGACCCAGACTCTCCTACAACTTCTAACACAGACTGGGTACAAAGTGTCTTGGAGAAAGGCCCAGATCTGTAAACAGCAGGTCAAGTAACTGGGGTACAGCATCACACAAGGGCACCAGAATGAAAGAAAGTGATCTGCACCATCCCTACCCACACCACAAAAAGTAAAGCTTCACAAGTTCCTCAGGGCTGCAGGGTTCTGCTGCATCTGGATTCTGGGGTTTGCAGCCCTGGCCAAACCCCCTTATGAAGTTCTGACAGGTCCAGGAAAAGAGCTTCTTGCTTGTGGAGAAGCTCAACAGGGGGCCTTTCAAAACATCAAAAGACAACTCTGCAGAGCCCCTGCCTTGGGGCTCCTGGATGTAACTCGAAACTTTAACCTGTTTGTGCATGAAAAGAACAAAGTAGCATTGAGGGTTCTCACACAAACAGTCAGCCCCTGGCAAAGACCCACTGCTTAACTCTCCAAGCAGCTGGACCCCATGGCTGCAGGGTGGCCACCCTGCCTGAAAGCCCTGGCAGCAACCGTAACCCTCATCAAAGAAGTCGACAAATTAACCCTAGGACAGGCAATTCATGTTATGGTGCCACACGCAGTCACTGCCCTAATGAACTCACATGGGCAATGGTGCATATTGAATCCTTGGCTCATACTTTACCAAGGTTTACTCTGTGAAAATCCCAGAGTGACAAGAGAAACAGTGCACAGTCTAAACCCTGCCAACTTTTTGCCAGATGAGGAAGGTACTCCTGAGCATGACTGTATTGAATTGATCAAGGAAGTTTATGCCAGTCGCCCCGACTTCCAAGTAAAACCACTCTCTTCCCCATATCAGACATTATTTACAGAAGGGAGCAGTCTCGTTAAAAACAGGGAAAAGCTTGCTGGATATGCAGTCACCTCTACCCAATGGGTGGTGGAAGCAGCATCTCTACCACGGGGATGGTCTGCACAATGAGCAGAACTCTGGGCACTGGTCTGAGCCCTGCAGCTAGCCACTGGCAAGTGGTAAACATTTACACTGACTCTAAGCATGCATTTGTAACCATTCATATCCATGGGGCAATTTATAAAGAAAGAGGTCTCCTAACCACAGCGGGAAAGGAAATAAAAAACAAAGAAGAAATCCTCCAACTGTTAGAAGAAATCTGGAAACTAGACAAAGTCGCGATCAACCACTGCTGGGGACATCAGAAAGGAATGGACATGGACACTCAAGGGAACAAGCTAGCTGACAAAGCAGCTCGGCAAGCAGCTGAAGGAACCCATGGAATACGAGTCCTGGAATTGACACTGCAGCTGTCCCTCTTAGGCAAGAGACTAACCAACTAAGCTATACCCGGGAAAAACAGGAATGGGCTAGAGAGAAGGGGGAAGCAGAACCCCCAAAGGAACTTGGCTGCTCCCAGGTGAACGTATTTTTGTCCCAAAAGGAGCTGTTCATGCCCTCATCCAGTGATATCACCAACTCACCCACCTAGGGAAAACTGCGCTAGAAGTCTTGCTCGGGAGATACTACTACATAGCCTGACTAGCTTCTCTCTTGTCCATCAGCAGCAGCCAGTGCCAAGTTTGTGCCAAAAACAACCCTTTGTCAGGCCCTCATGCTCCAGTAGGTGTTGAGCACACAGGGATGGCCCCCTTTGAAGATCTCACAGTAGACTTCATAGTAGTGAAAACAAGTCGGGGGTACAAATATCTGTTGGTGATGATATGCACCTTTTCAGGTTGGGTCGAAGCTTTCCCCACTTGCCCTGAAAAGGCAAGAGACATGACTAAGGCTTTACTTAGAGAAATCATTCTCCAACATGGGCTGCCACTGTCTATTGGAAGTCACAATGGCCCAGCCTTCGTGGCTGCCATAGTCCAAGAGCTAGTAAAAATGTTAGGAATCAAGTGGAAACTCTCTACTACTTACAGGCCCCAGGGTTCATGGAAAGTTGGATGCATGATTTGGACCCTCAAAGCCACCCTAGCCAATTCTGCCAAGAAACTGGTCTCCCCTGGGCAGACTTACTTCCCTTAACCCTTCTTCAAGTTAGGTGTACCCGAGGACCCACAGGCTATTCACCCTTTGAAATTCTATTTGGACAGCCACCCCAATAATCCAGGCCTTCAAAGGAAATCTCAAACTTCTGGGGGAGGTCAGAAAAGATTCCATTCTCCAGCAGCTGGGGAATACTCTAGCCAAAATACATAAAACTGTCTTGTCCCAGAATCTCATCCCCCTGGGACACCTGGTTCACCCCCAGCCAGGGGACCTAGTCTGGGTCAAAGACTGGGAAAAAGAACCCCTTCAGCCTTCCTGGACATGTCCACATACTGTGATCCTTGTAACTCCTACTGCTCTTAAATTTGCAGGCATCATTTCTTGGATCCATCATTCCAGGGTCAAGAAGGCACACCCCGATAAAGAGCAGAACAGCTGGACAGCCCAACCTGCAACCGGCCACCCCTTGAGAGTATGAGTCACCCGAGATCCCTGAGCATCGACCTCGTCAAACGCCTGCTGAATGGACCCCTGCTCCTGGTGGATCCTGTGCTTATACGGCCTGCTTGCCTTGGTATTTCGAGTGGGACTCACTGCTGTGGCCCCTGCAGACTGGACTGTTGTGAATAGAGCCCTAATTGCAATTGCTTATTAATGTATAATAGCATGCTTCTGTGCCTTGGCTTGCTTATCCTTTCCTTCCTTGCCCCCTCCCTAGGAGCCAATAACCACCCCCAAAATCTATGGCAGCTGCAAGTTAGTCAAAGCTGGGACAAACAATCTGTGCTGAACAATTCAGTCCCTTTATTGGCAGGTGCAACTTCAGTCTCTGTAATATTTCACACTTACAGGACAATCCAAGATCATGCTCCTTACACCTTGCTAGTTGCCCCGTACCCCCATGCCTCCATACCTGCCCTCAGGAGAGGGTGTAGGGGCCGCAACTATGGGAGTTATGACAAACATATCTTCTGAGACCCTCAAAAGAGCAGTGGATTCTGCCGCTCTTGGACCTTGCTGGTAGGTGCCACCGCTCCTTGAAAGGGGGTCCCACCGACTTCTCCATATCTCCTACAGAAAATCCCCAGCCTGGCAGGGTGTGGCATAGAAACCTGTGACTCTGTAAAACTCACCTTACTAAACATAACCACTGGATCAGAAAATACCTTTTTAAAGGCCCAAGCAGGAATAAAACTAGGAATTGGAATATACAACCCAGTGGGGCCGGACCCAGGGGACCTCATACTAGTCAAACTGATCCTGGTAACCCAACCCCCAAAGAAAACCCTGGTGAAAAATATCAGTAAAGTTGCCCAGATGCTAAAAGCCAAAGGTAAAACAGTCCCCCACAACATCCTTTTGAACCAGGTTCGAAATTTCCAACAACTCCTAAATGAATTCCGGCCCGACATAGCTGCATCCTGCTGGCTATGCATTTTCTCTAGTCTAACCATCTTCCCCGTGCATGTCCCATGGAACATAACCCTCCTGACCCATGACAGCTCTGCGGCAGACACCAGTTCCCTCCCAGTCTGCATAACCGAACCCCCAGGAAAAATGGCTAACTGTAAAAACATAACTATCAGGTCTCCTTCAAACATCCTCCCTCTTGGAAAGGCTATCGGTAACACTACCCATCCACTCAATGAGCCTGACCGATGTACTGCAAACTCCATCATCTGGGTCTGTGGCACCAAAGCCTACCGCTGCCTACCCCACGATGGTCAGGGCACCTCTTACCTGGCTTGGCCAGTACCATCATTCTCAGTGTATGGAGAAGAATTGTCTGGAGAGCTCTCCTGAGCCATATGAGCAATGCAGGCAATTCTGATACTCTTAGGACTAGGAGTAGTCGGGAACACAGCAGTAGCAGGGGCCTCACTTGCAGTTGGTCAGGAGGGTTTACAAACCCTAGCACGGGAAACATCAAATGACCTCGAAGAAATATTGGGGGCTCTCAATGGCTTGCAAGAACAGATCAACTCGTTGGCAGAAGTAGTTTTACAAAACAGACGAGGATTAGACTTGCTCACTGCAGGTTCAGGGGAAATCTGCCAGGCCCTGGGGGAAGAATGCTAATTCTATGCAAATTCCTCAAGGATAGTTAGGGACAAGGTGGCCCTGCTAAAAGAACGAGCCAAAGACCACCTAAACCATGTAAACTAGGCATCTGCCAATGGGAAATACTTCCAGTGTCTCCTTTCCTGGATTTTGCCATTCATGACAGTGATAGCTTCAGTTTTCTTCCTCTTAACTTTTGGGCCATGCATCCTACAGTACCTAACACAATAAATCACTTCCCACCTAAACACCTTAAAACACCAAGTAATGCCTCATGTTAAATATCAGCACTTGGGGACTATAGAAAAATCCCCATGTTAGCAGATGATGCCCCATAAGGAATTATAAGGGCATCAAAGCGGAGAATGATAAGGGAAGTACTGTGGCCCTAACCCCACTCAGCAGAAACCCACACCTTCAGGAAGATAAGCACACCCATCCCTTTCTCCCTTCCTCCCTTTTCTCTGTGGAATTCTCATCCTTTGGAAGATAAGCACTACCTGCCTGCCCCTTTTAACTGGAATTTACAACTCTAAACAGATAATGACTCTTTTCCTCCCTAATAGCCCTCTGCTTTAAGAAGATAGGCTAAACACTCATTTTGCTTTTGTAACCCCTGCCTGCCTGCTTGCTTAGGAATTTGCCTGCTTAGAGTCCCTATATATACTGATGAAAACCAAGACATGGGGCTCAGATATTTTGGAGACTTGACTCTCCTCTAAGCCTGCGAGTAATAAATCTTTGTTCCTCCACCTCTCAGAATGCCACTTGGGTTTTCATTTCATCACCGCAACAATAGGTCTAGTTCATTTATTCTATCATGCAATGTAGCAGTTTGATATGGTTTATGAATTCCAAAAATAGATATAGGATTATGTTTGTAAACTGGTCTGTATCTGGGCATTATTAAATTATGATTAGGGCTTTGATTGGGCCACATCAGTAGGACATTAAGTCTCTACCCCCTTGATGGTTGGGGACTCACAGAAAGAACTACATGGCAGAGCAAAGAAGTTAGTTGGAGTTTTGATGTTGGAGTTCTGATGCTGAGTTTTGAGCTGGAGCCCAGGAAGCGAACACACAGGAGAAGTACACATATGAATAGAGATGGCTCTTAGACACAGCAGAAGCCTGGGGAAGAGAGACAGAGACATTTATCTGATAGTGTACAGCTGGCCTTTGTGGAGAGAGGCAAAGCCTAGAGAGCCTCATAGTCTACAGCTGACCTTGTGGAGATAGCAGAGGAGCTTAGCCCAGAGACAAGCAAGTCCCAGGAAGAAAGGAACCCAGGAAGCCTGAACTCTGGCAGATGATGGCAGCCATCTTGCTCCAACACATGGCAATAGACTTTGGTGAGGGAAGTAACTTATGCTTTATGGACTGGTAACTGTGGGTTTCTACCCCAAATAAATACCCTTTATAAAAGCCAACAGATTTCTGGTATTTTGCATCAGTACCCCTTTGGCTGACTAATACATTCAAGTTCTCTATTTCCTTATTGATCCTGTGACTAGATGATCTATTTATTGATAGGATTGGTATATTGAATTCTCTATTATTTTAGAGTAATTTATTTCGCCCTTGAATTTTGCAATTTTTTCCTGCCTCTTTTATTGGACACCATTAATTAGTACACAGAATTTTATGATTGTTATTTCTTTTTGGTTGATTGTCACTTTTATTAATATCTAATTAATATAATTGTTTTTATTATAACAGATTTGCATTTAAATTATATTTTGTCTGAAATTAGTATAACTAACCCTGCGCATTTTTGGTTGATGTTCATGTGGAAATCTTCTTCCAACATTTCACTATCAACCTATATATATCCTGGGGTCTAACATTGGTCTCTTGTGGACAGCATACAGATGGATCATATTTTTTATCCTTTCTTCCAATCTCTGTCTTTTGATTAGGGAGGTTAATCCATTAACGTTCAGTGTTATTACTGTAAAGGCATTATTTAATTTGACCATTTTGTTTTTTGTCTTTCGTGTGTCTTATTTATATCCATCTTTTTACCTTTTCCATTACCCTTTCTGATAGTCTTCACTTCTACACTCTCCTCCAAGTCTCTTTCTCTTGTCTTTTCCTTTCAGGCAGCAGAACTCATTTAAGTGTTTCCTGCAGAGCTGCATTTGTTTTTAAAAACTATCTCAGTTCTTCTTATCTGTGAATATTTAAAACTCACCCTCATATTTTAAGGCCAATTTTGCCAGATAAAGAATTCTTGGCTGTCAGTTTTTCTCTTTCGTTATCTTAATTATATCATACTATTGCCTTCTTTCCTCCATTTGTGACAAGAGAAGTCCAGACCAAGTCTTACTGGGCACCCCTTTCATTTTATATTTCACTTCTCCATTGCTGCTTTAATAATCTTCTCTTTATCTTTGGCATTTGACATTTTGAATAGCATGTGACTTCTAATAGGTATATTTGGATTTATTCTTATTGGAGTATGCTTACTTATTGGACATGTATATGCATATCTTTCATGAGAGGTGGAAATATTCAGTTATTATTTCCTTTAATACGCTTTCTGACCCTTTTTCCTTCTCTTCTCTTTCTGAAACTCCATGACATATATGTTGTTGTATTTCTTCTATCATTCTACTCCCTGAGTCTGTGTTCTTCAATTCCATTCTTTCATCTCTCTCTTCTTCTCTTACTAATTTATGATTCTCTATTTTCTACATAACTATTATTTCTTCAATGAATTCAAATATGCTGTTATATGCCTCTAGTGTATTTGTAAACTCACCTAATTTCTGTTTTATTCCCATGAGCTCTTTCATGTTTCTATTCAAGCTTTCAAATTCTGCTTTGTGCTCATCCAGTGTCTTCTTAATGTCCTTTTCTCTGTAGTCATGTTGTAATATAACTCTTTATTTGTTTTAGGAGATTTGTATGAATTAGGTGTCAATATATGGGTACCATTGCTTAGGTGTTTCACATACCATGTCTCATCTGGAACTTTGATTTGTTCCTTTGCCTGAGCCATAATCAACAAAATCAATATAATTAAACCTGCTTTTTGAGAAGATCAATTAAATGAATAAACCCTTAGCTAGACTAAATAACAAACAACAAAAGAGAAACGATGAAAATAAAATCAGGAATGAAAGAGCGGACAGCATTACTGTCATCACAGAAATATAAAAAAGACCATAAGAAGATATTATGAGAAACTGTGTGCAAAGTTGAAATGGACAAATTCCTAGAAATTCACAACCAATCTGTACTGAAACTACAAGAAATAGAAGATCTCACCAGATTAATTAGAAGTAAAGAGATCGAATCAGTCATCAAAAATCTTCCATCATAGAAATGTTCAGGACCAGATGGCTTTACAGGTGAATTCTACCAAACATTTAAAGAAGAAATAATACCAATCCTGTTTAAACTCTTCCAAAAAATTGAAGAGGAATAAAATTGCCCAAGACATTTTATGAAGCCAACATCCCATTAATAGCAAAGACAGTTAAAGATAATGCAAGTAAAGAAAATTACACATGGATCTCACTAATGCACACAGATAAAAAAAATAACATATATGCAAATCTATATATCAGCATATTAAAATAATTATACACCACTATCAAGGTGGTTTTATTCCTGGTATGAAAGGTTGATTCAACACAAGAAATTTATCACCTATATCACATTAACAAAATGAAGGGGGAAAA
Organism: Cabassous unicinctus; assembly: GCA_029593785.1. Taxonomy (NCBI): domain Eukaryota; kingdom Metazoa; phylum Chordata; class Mammalia; order Cingulata; family Chlamyphoridae; genus Cabassous; species Cabassous unicinctus. The sequence goes on from JAQZBX010021704.1 coordinate 26,246, forward strand.
AATCACATGATCATCTTGATTGATACAGAAAATGCATTTGTCAAAATCCATCATCATTCTTGAAAAAAACATGTTGAAAGATAGGAATAGCAGGGTATTTCCTCAACATGGTAAAGGGCATATATGAATAACCCACAAATAATATGCTACTCAATAGGGTAAAGTTGAAAGCATTCCTTATAAAATCAGAAACAAGACAATGGTGCTCAATGTCACCCGTTATTCAACAATATGCTAGAAATTCTAGCCAATGGATTTAAGCAAGAAAAGAAATAAAAGCAATCCAAATCTTAAAAGAGGATGTATATTTCTTACTATTCACACCTTACATGATCCTATATTTAGAAAATTCTGAAATATTTTTGACAAACTTACAGAAGCTAATAAATGAGTTCAGCAAAGTAGCAGGATACAAGACCAACATGCAAAAATCTATATTGTTTCTATATACTAGTGATGAACAAATGAGGAGGAAATAAGAAAAAATTCAATTTACAATATCAACAAAACACTCAAATATTTAGGAATTATTTTACCCAAGAATGTAAAGGATCTGTTTTCAGTCAACAAACCAAAAAAAACTGCTAAAAGAAATCAAAACAGACAAACAAATGGAAGGACATTCCATGTTCATGTATTGGAAGATTAAATACCATGAAGGTCTCAATTCTCACTAAAGTGATTTATAGAGTCAATACAAAGCCAATTAAAATTCCAACAGTCTACTTTACAAAAATATAAATGTCAATTATCCAATTTATTTGGAAGGGAAAGCGGTCCAAAATAGCCACAATAATATTAAAAGAAGAGTGAAGTTGGAGAACACTTACCTTAAAGTGTCTTATAAAGCTACAGTGGTCAAAACACCATGGTATTGACATAAAGATGAGCACATTGATTAATGAGGGAGAACAAGGTATCTGTAACCAAAAGAATGAAAGAGGACTCCATTTGCACTCCTTATACAAGAATCAACTTAAACTCATTCAAAAAGCTAAACATAAAACCCAGGACCACAAAGCTCCTAGAATACAAGAGGAAACATCTTCCAGATCTTCTGGTATGAGGGGATCTCTTAAACCTTACACAAAATCATGAGCAACGACAGAAAAAAAGTAGATGAATGGGATTTCCTCAAAATTAAGTACTTTTGTATCTCAAAGGACTTTGTGAAGAGAGTAAAAAGGCGGCCTAAAAGAAAAAAAAAACAAAAACAAAAATCAAAAACAATTTCCCTAATTTCTTCTGGTGTTTATTTCTAATTTCATTGCATTAAGTTTTGAAAACAGACTTTTATGATTTTGATCCTTTTGCATATATTGACATTTAATTTTTGGCCTAGTATGTAGTCTACTCTAGAGGGTGTTCCATGTTCAGTTGAGAAGAATGTGTATTCTACTTTTGTTTGGTGGGTTGTTCTGTGGATGTCTGTTACGTTAAATTGATTTATAGTATTGTTCAGATCTTGTGCTTTTCTATTCATCTTCTTCTTAGTCATTCTATCCATAATTGATGGGGGTATTAAAGTGTCAAACTATTTTTAAAAAGGCCACATCTACACAATGGGAAAAAATATTTAGAAATCATACATCTGACAAGGGATTAATATCCATGATATATCAAGAGATCCTACAACTCAACTACAAAAAGACAAATGACCCAATTAAAAAATGGGTAAAATAATTGAATAGATATTTTCTAAAGTAGAAATACAAATGGTGAAAATGCACCTGAGAAAATGTTCAACATCATTAGTTATTAGAAAAATGTAAATCAAAACTACAATGAGATATCACTACACACCTGCTAGAAAACTCACTATTAACAAGAAACCCAGAAAACAAGTATTGGAGATTGATGTGGAGAGGAAGGAATGCTTATTCACTCTCGGGAATGTGGAATTCTGCCTGGTGCCATGTGGCCTGGCAATTCCACTACCAGGTATACACCCAGATGAACTGAGAGCAGGGAAACAAACAAACATCTGTACACTGATGTTCATAGTGGCATTATTCACAATTACCAAATGATAGAAACCCAGATTTCCATCAACTGATAAATGGATAAACAAGCTGTTGTACATACACATGATGAGATATTATACAGCTGCAAGAAGAAATGAAGTTGTGATGCCTATGACATCAAAGATCAACCTGGAGGATATTATGTTGAGTGAAGCAAGCCAGACATAAAAGGACAAATACTGTATGATATTGCTATTATGAACTAAATATAATAAACAAACTCTTAGAGATATTAGCTAGATATGTCACTAGAAAAGAAAATGAAGTTAGAAAATGAAAAGCTGAGGTTTAATCTGTGAAGAATTGGTAAAAAAAAAAAAGTCATTTGTAAATGATTAGAAATGGTGAAAGCACACCATAGGGTTTTTAAATTGCAGTGCTAATTTGATAATGGCCATTTTTATTATTATTAAACATATTCCTCTTTACCCAGGAAAAATAGATAAATTGACAATTACTCAACAGAAACCATGGAAGCAAAAAAACAGAGGCATGAAATTTTTATAGTGCTGAAAGAAAATACTTGCCTAAGAAAAGTATGCCTGGTGAGACAGTCTTTCAAAAGAAGTGTAAAGATTAACAAGATATTCCCAGATTTTTAAAAAAGGCTAAGGGAGGAATTTGTCAGCACAAAACCTGCCCTAATATCATAAAGTGAGTTCTTTATACTGAGAGGAAAGGACAGTGGGTCGCATTACCAACCCTGGTAAGGTTAACCCTTTGTATAACTGTAAACACCAGTAATTTTATATGATATTTTTGGTATGTAGCTCCACTTTTTGCTACTTACAAATTCTAAAATCCAAGTGAAAAAAGTAAAGATAAATCTATGGTTTTGGATATTCAATGTATGAAGATATATTATGGAACAAGTATGACAAAAAGGCAGGTGACAGGTATAAGAACAGTGTTTGTATAAATAGACTATAGTTAAAACTGTAATTATAATAATGTATCAATTGTAACAAAGTTACTGTACTTATTCATAATATTAATGATGAGGTAAAAAGCATGTGGTTGAAAATTTATGTGGGAGCTATGTTATTTCTGCATGATTTTTCTGCAAATCATAACTGCTTTAATTAAAAATGATACTGCTGACTGGGGACAAAGCGTAGCACAATATACTGATAAAGTAGTCAATTAAAGAGTAAGAGTTAACAATTATAAATATATGTGCACCTAACAGCAGAGCCAAAAATATGAGAAACAGGTATTACCAGATTTGATGGGAGAAAAACATGGTTATACAGCAATAGTAGGAGATTTCAATAAGACACTTTCAATAATGGATAGAAAATCTAGACAGGTGATCAATGAAAAAAATAGAAGACAAACAATGCACTAATGTAAAATGCTAATAATAGGGAAAACTGCATTTAGGGGTATGTGAGAAGTCTACTTTATTCCGGATTTTTCTGTAAATTACCTGCTCTAATAATAACATGAATATAATGAAAACAAATACTAAAATTAATTGCTATTATTAAAATTTGAGTTTCTAGTAAAAATTAGATTTAAAAAGAATTTGTGTATAACACATGAGATTGAGAGTTTCCCAATATGTGTTTGAGAGGATTGTTGATTTTAATAAATTTGGTTTATTTTGGAATTGTAACATGAATTGTGTCATATTTGTAAGATCTGCATCATTCTGTGAACCTATACTTTCCAGATGAACACTACTTGATGTTACAACATTATGCATGAGCAAAACACATTCTCATTGCTAAATAGATAATGGATCTAAATCTAATAGAAAGTAAAAGATTTATTAATAAGTTTTCAGATGCCAATTTGGAATTATTCTTTAAGAAATCACCACTTATTGATTTTTGCTGTAGAAGATTATTATTAAAAAAGAATGTTAATGATTATCTTAATGCTCTAATGGAGTACTCCTTCCTTTTTCTATCTGTATATCTGTGAGAGGTCATAGAATCAAAGAAGGATATATGATAACTGTTTCCCAGTAAGGTAAAATAAAATAGATTTTCAAAAGGATAAAGTATTTTCTCCCTTTTCAAACATTTTTGTATTTGGAAAATAACATATTTTTAAAATATATTATTGCATTAAATAATATTTTTACTATTTATTTTTTAATAATTCAAATATTTATACAAATATAAGTTTTTATTTCTAATATGGTAATTCTCCATGGATTAAAGTTATATTCCTTCAAGTTATTTAGCATTTTCAATAATTTTTAGAATACAAAGAGACCCTGAAAAAAAAAACTTGAGCGCAAATAATTTTTGTAAGTTCTATTAAATTATATTTTGCCAAATTTCTAGGAATCTTAGGTAATACACTTTTGAATGTATTTTCCTACAATTACCTTCTTCTGAGTGCTGTATTTCATGAAAATAATATTTTGACTTTATTAGATGCCTGGCCATCATTTTTCCTCATAGGCATCTCAAGATGCTAAACCACCCCAGTTCTTCTATGCATTTTGTTTCACATTGAATAAATATCCTTGCCATATCAGGGCATTTTTTTCATATATTTGTTTTTTGTGCCAAAAATTCACATATAAAGATTGAGAACATGGAGTGATTATGAAAGCTGGTAAATATCTTCTTGGGCTTCATGAAACCCTTTCTAAATATTCCTACTGAAGCCCAAAATGTCCTTCCTATACTAAGTCAAGTGTGATTCCTGCTTTCACATAGTGACTTTTTTCTCTACTCACCAAAGTTTCCTACCAATCTTTATAACTTTTATTTTTGAGCCTTCATTTCCAAAACTGTGCTTAGCTCCTCTTAGCCTTTCCCATATTCTGAAACTCTCTTGGCTGGCAGCAATTAATAAGCCTTTTCAGAATAACAATAAATGGACAACTTTCCTCTGATCTGTTTATAGGAGTAGTAACTCACAATTTGAGGTTTGCCTATCATTATTGCATTCAAAGCACTTGTGGTTAAAGTCCTACTAGATGCCACAACCATTTTTTACTTGCTTTCATTTTATAATCCATTCTATATTGAATCCCATTTTTCTTTAATTTAGTAACTACTGGTCATTTGTTTCTTTTTGTTTTCCTTCAGGCCATATTGTCACCCTAAAACCTTAAAAATACAATTTTATGGGGGTGGCATGATTTTATGGATATATTATAATGTGAATAAATTATATTTATGATCTGAACTAAAATTGGAAAATATGTTGAATAAAAGTGACAATGAAGTGTTCTAAGTAGTTCTCTTTTGTTAAGTTTAAGAAAAAAATCATTTGTTAATCTTACTGCTGAAAAGCACTATTACATATTTAACTAAAGAGTATATCCAAAGGATCCTCATAATCAGGAGTTGAAAGAAAACTGGCCTCTCTAGATGGTGTAATTACCAGTTCCCTAGGGCTCCTGAGAGAGATGACCCATACGTGTTATCCCTAAAGAATAACAATGGTTATAAAGAATTGGGAAGCACAATTGTTCCTATTATTGTGGGTAAATATGAATTTCCTGGAGAAGTGACTACTTGAAGTATGAAGCAGGATCACAGATTTTGTAAAGTCTCTATAATTGTGCAAAAGAAATATTCATATTACAGAAGATAAGCATGTTTCTTCATTTCTCAGGTATATTTTTTATGCTTTAATCCATGAGTTTCTTTAAAATCGCTAATGCAAAATCACTAACATAGCTGAGATATTTCTCAAATTCTTTAGTATATTTAAATATTTCTGCCCCATATTACAAATTGATAATTATGGAAACTATGAAACTTTCTGTTTCTGTTTTTATTATAGGCGATTCATTTTTAAAATGGTAGGGGAATATGTATGTGATCCTTTGCTGTATTCCAATGCTGAAAATAT
>JAQZBX010021705.1:0-10802 GCA_029593785.1 Cabassous unicinctus
AACGCTTGCGGCTTTTTCTTTTTTTTTTAATTCTCTCTCCTTTCAAACTCTGCTAACACCACCTCAAGATATTATACAAGTGTGTGAGAGGGGGAAGAAAGCAGCCAACAGCCCAAACACCCGCTCAGAACAGCTCTAACAACACGCTCTGTGTAGGTGACTTCTTTGACCAAATTTAGCAGCAGCTAATCATTAACATTCTGATACATATTCACAATCTTCCGTGGAAGGGCCGCGGAGCATCCCGGGAGATGGAGTCCGCCCACGGTGACTGAGGCTGAAGATTCGGCGAGAATAACTACAATCTCCGACCTGCCACGCGACCGCTCTGAGGCGCGCTCCAAGTGCCCCGCCCACTCCCGCGCGGTGGGCGTCTCCAGCAACCAATCAGAGTTGGCTGAACATTAATCGCCGTTCTGTGTGTTACTGTCCATCATTTCGCTGCTGACAAATGGCGAGCCAGGAAGGAGGAGCCGGCCTGGTGGGAACCCACGTGGGGGCCGTGCGTAGCCCGCGGCTCCGACCAATGAGCTGAACGGGATGGGGCTGGAGAAGGCGGGGCGGAGATGGCCCGCCCTAGGCGGAGCTTCGTCTGGGCTGACTTTCCTGAGCGCGAGCGTTCGAACCGGGGAAACATTTGTTCAGCTGTCAATCAAAGTAACGTGGGGTTGGGAGAAGCGGCTGCCGCTGCTGTTGCTGCTACCCTGGCTGCATCCTCAGAACTGGGTGTTGGTGGCGGTGGTGGGGGCAAAATAAAGAGGGTGGAGGGCGCGGTAAGCCTGGGGGCTGGTCAGAAGATCTTCTGAGACTCGTCCTCCTTCCGAGACTCGTCCTCCTTCCCACCCCCCCTTCCCAACCCAAACACCCTCGGCCCCTCGCTTCTGGCCGCGCCAGGAATGCGGACTAATTAGGGTCCAATGTCTCCTTAAAGAGACAAGCTCGGCCTTGTGTAACGCGCCGAAACCCCTGTTGAGACAAGAGAGGGAGGATCACGCTGATCCCACTTCGTTCGGTTCACATCAATTTTACGCGCCGCTAGAGCCGGCATAATTTTCCGTGTGAACGCGGACTCGGGCCCCTGCCCATGTTTAGAGCCATAGATGAAGCCGCAGACGCCGACCCAGGCGGGGGGCGGCGGGCGGCGGGAGGGAAGGGCGCCCCTCTGAGCCTCGGAAGAGGCTGTGATGGCCGTTTAACCCCGAAACGACTCGGAAGGAAGCGCCCCGAGATGCTCCGCCCGGGGGTCGCGGGGGCGTATCCGTGGAGACTCGGGGTGGGGGCCGCGGAATTCCCAAAGAAACTTTGCTGAGGTGGCCTTTTGTACCCTGTATCTGTCTGTCGGTCGGTACTGAAGCACTGGAAATAAAACGCCCCCCAACACTCCCTGGAGACGCTCCCGTCCCCAGGTCAAAAGGAAGACGATTGTCCTCTGTTTTTCCGCCGCACTTTGGAGTAGCAGGCCACGTCTGTCCCCAGCCGAAACAGGGCAAGGACCAGGCGGGCCCCGAGGGCTGGCGGGGCGGCCACCGTGTGCCCAGAGGCTGGGAAGGTGGAGGTGGCCCCGGGGCAGGTAGCCCCGCCACCCTTAGCCTCGGTGCAGCTTGGAACAGCTCCTAGTTTGAGGGAAGGCAGCTGGGGCTCGCAGCCTTCTCTCTCGAACCTCCGACCTTTGGGGGCGAATGGGGCGGGGGGAATTTGGAGAAAGTCAAGTTTGGATTTTGGTCGGCGATTTCTGAGCGTCCTTTGCCTATTCTAGCTTAAAATGTTGGTTGAGAGGGTGCTGTTGGTTCAGCATTCGTGGAAAACTATTATTGTTGATATCACTTTCCTCAGTGGACGGAATCAAACGATGACTTGATGTCCAACCTAGCACATCCTTTAGGCTGCCCTCTCCTGCTTAGCACTGTAGAGGGGGCCTCTGCAAAGGAGAGCTATGATGGGCCTCACCTGCCTCTAGTTTCTTACTGAAAACCTGGGCCTAGAGCTCAGCGAACATTTCAATTCAGCGAGCATTTTCTCCTCTATCCCTAAAACAAGAGGACAGAAGACTTCTAGGGCAGTTTTGTGAATCTCCACTAATACCTAGAGACATGTAGCTGTTGAGCACTTGAAAGGTTGCCAGTTCAAACTGAGATGTGCCGTAAGTACACATACACACCAGAATCCAAAGAGTTGGTACCCAAAAAGAAAGTGATACAGCTCAATAATTTTATAATGATTTTGACTATTGGGTGAAACACAATATATTATTAAAATTAATTTTGTCCACAACTTTTAATAAAGAGAAATTAAGGAGATAATGGCAATTAAATGCAATACATGATAGTGGGTGAGATCCAAGAATGGAGGCGAAAGGCCTCAAAAGGACACTATTGGGACATAAGCAAAAATAGGACTATAGAATGTACACTTTATATCAACATTAAATTTCTTGAACTTGATAATTGCACTTTAGGTGATTACATAATTAAATATCCTTGTTCGTGGGAAATGTACATGGAAGTATTATGTGTTCAAGGAGTATGATGTATGCAGCCTACTCTCAAATGGCCAGAAGACAGATGATAGGATGATACGGCAAAGGTAGCAAAATATTAAAATTGATGAATTTGAGTATTTGGGAAGGTGGGGGTATGTTGGAGTTCTCTGTATGGGGTTTGTGGTTTGTATCATTTTTGTAACTGTCCTGTAAGTTTGAAATTATTTCAAAATATAAAAAGGTAAAAAATGATTTTCCCTATTTCTTTTTACTTTTGCAAACCAGCTACTAGAAAATTTTAAATTACTTATATGGCTCACATATTTCCATTGGATAGCATTATTCTAAAACATTCCCAAGGATCAAAAATTAGAAGACTTGAGTCATACAATGTCTATACCAGGACAGTGAATTTTCTAAGAACGCCTGCAACAACGTTTAATTCTAAGATTGATCATTTGCTTCCACCAGAGCTTTTCAATAATTTGTTAAATCACCCACAGCTCCTCTGCAGGAAATTCCATGTTCTCTGTTTTAGCCAGAACGTTAGCAAGTTCCATGAGAACAGGGACTTGGTTGTGTTCACAACTATACTCCAAATGCCTGGAATGATGTCTGGCACATAGCTGATGCTCAGTAAATATTTGTTGATGGCATTAATGAACAAACACCCCATTGAGTCAATATATAAAGCTTCTGCATCATCTGGGCTGTATTTATTAAAATTCTGTGCAGTTATTTCCCAGGACAGGGAACGAGAATTCTAATAATAGAACCTGAAGAGCTATGGAGAGGGTCAGTGAACAAAGGAGAAACTTTGCTCTCTTAGGAAATATCAAATAGCTTTTAGCAGAGACCTTTCTCCTAATCTCTCTCGACAGTTTGTGTCAACAGCAGCATGGCTAGCGAAATCAGGATGTTTATTTCTTATTAAGTACAGCTTTAAAATACAGCACTTGGATTTCACATTTTGGCTATGTGGCAGATCTATATAACTCTCATAACTCTCAGCGATATCTCAAAAAAATGACAAGTACAGCAACTGGTGGCCCAGCTCTGGTATGAACACAGAAAACAAGTGGGGCTCATAGCTACTTTTGTCTTTCTTCTCTTCTCTGCTTGTTATTCTCTCACTGAGCTCATCACAAACTGTTAAGCTGAGCTGCAAAGTCCTTTGGGTGGGGCGGTAGGGGTTGTCTTATCCTTAACTGCACAATGTGGGCATCAGAATTTTTTACCAGTAGCAACCATGTTGGAAACTGGGTCCGGGGGTCCAATCTTGACATATGCAAAGCAAGGGCACTATTTTCATTTTATGTTATTGTTATGGGTAATTTATTTCTTAACCAAATATTTATAGGGCAGCTAAAATGTGCCAGAAAATGGGAATTTAGCAGTAAATGTACCTATTATGGACTGATTGCTTCTCAACTCCAACTCAACCTCTTTGCCTGCTCTTTCAAAATGGATCTGGGCCTTTGAAATATTTTCCTTTGTCGGTTGTCCCTGAAGATTTACCAGTAGAGGGCGCTGGAGAGCCATTGCAGGAGGAAAGGGTTTTGCTTCCTGGTTCTGGTGTGCTTGCTGCTCAGCAGGGTCCTACAGTGCAAGGGGCAGTCATCAGCACCCAGCACCCAGAAGTTTCCCCCAGAACCTTCTTAGGTGGTTTTGTAGCCGAGTGTCTCAAATTAGATACCCACCTGAACAGCTTTCCCCATCCCCCTAGAGGTTGGATTTCTGGCAAGTTCCGGGGTGCAGCTTTCTGGTAAGTTTTAGAAGGGCGACTTCCAGCAGGTCCACCTACACAACACCAAAGCAACTTCTCTGCCACTCAGGAAGCCACAGGAGTACCCTCCCCAACAAGTTCTGGATCTCAGCCCTGCAGGGGAAGGGAGGCTGGGGTAGGGGGCGATCTTCCTCAGGTGTTCTATTTCAACCCTAGGGCAGTGCTGCCCCTTGTATCTGCTATTTCTAAAGTCTTCAGAGTTCTTTTTACTTCTTTCTAGCTCTGATCCAATTCCCTGTTATGGTTAATAATTCTTTATAGTGAACTTTCCTTGCTCGGGGTTCTCTGTGGTTTCTCTCCTGATTGGACCCAGACCAATACAGTAAACAACATAAATTTTCTTCTCTGTTGGGGTTCACATTCTAACCTGGGTGTGTGGGAGGGGGAGGAGGTGGTGGTGAGACAAAAGTCATAAACAAGCAATAGTATAATATATGAAGGTAGTGGTGAGTGCTGTGAAGAGAAATAAAGCAGGGTAAGGGAAATAGGAGTGACTGGAGCGGTGGAACTAGTTCAGATGGGAGGTCACGGAAGGCTTCTTGGAGGAAGCAACAGTAAAGCACACGCCTGAATGCCAAGAAAAAGCCAGCCATGGCAGAGATCACTGAGAGGCAAATTCAGGTGGACGCAAAGGCCCCATCTGGGGAAAAGTTGGTGAATATGAGGATTTTCACCAACCAGGAAAAGGAGAGTATAACAGCAGAATAAGTCCAGATCACTTGGGGCTTTGTATGCGCAATAAGGCATTTGTTTCTATTTTAACGGAGAGCCATTGAGGGAAGGGGGTGTTGTGAGCAGCAGAGACAGGATCATTACATATATCGAAGTTGTTCGAAAGCCCTCTTATTCACACTTGACCTAAGATTGAGACAGCCTCCTTTAACATATTAAAGCATATCTGTTATTTTTATTTTAGGCAGCTAATGATGATTATGGAGGCTCTAATCCTATCCTTCCCACACACACATCCCCTAGGCACTGCCATTACCTCACCTCCTCTAACAAGTTTTATAGGCCACCTATAACATTGAGAAATGTCAACTTCTGCTTTGAATATACAAGTAGAACAGCAATGACCATGGAGAATCAAAGACATGCAGATCCTTTTCTAGATCAGCAATGGACTTGCTCAGTGACTGACTCGTCACCACCTTCCAATCTACAATAAGATGGAGACAGCTTAATAATAACAACTTTTAATAAGGAGTACAGTGTGCTCCTTATTTAAAAAGATTTAGTAAATCAATGTCAAAGAGTGTCAACTTTCTAAACTTGTCTGGTTTAGTGGTAGAGATAGCCAGGCCTCCTTCATGTTGTGGATGTCACTTCTTAACTTGTTGGATAAAATTCAAGTGGGCACCTATTACCTTTCAATTGGTAGAGGGGCTTGACTTGCTTGTGGAGTGGACAAATTTGCCTAGTGACTAGGGAGGCTCTGGGAGAAAAGAAGTCTCCTTTTTGAGATGCTACATTATTTGAACCCCTTGAGATGGTCCCTAAATTAAGCCTGCTAACAAGGATGCACACCAAGTCCTTCCTTTTCCCACCCAGGGTGGGAATGCAAGGACAGTGGGTTGTGGAGCCCTTTCTAGAACCCACCATGAAGTCAACAGCTAAATGGACTGGTAACCTGCATCAGTCATCAGTAGCTGAAAGAGCTCTTGGTTAAAGATAGAAATCCCATTTTGGCTGAGTTACCAGGCACTAATGGGCTGCTTTGAGATAAATTGCTGAATGTGTAAGGATGATGAATATCTGTCTTTAGTAGTGACACCATATGTCAGCTCTGGGGGTCTGAGAGAGAGCCTGGACTTCTGGCTAGTCTGAACAATTGTCTTGAATATTTAAAAAGAAGTGTGAATTTATTTATAATCTAAGCTGATAAAGCAAATTGCACCTAGGAAATACAGTATTAAAAATGACCCTTTTACTTGAGGAAAGCTTGCATTTCCTTTACTTTCCTGGAATCTGGAAGGGACCTTTAAGAGATTTTTCTCTTCTAATCCTCTGCCTTTAAGCAAACAAGGTATTATTATCCCCACTTTAAAGCTTAATCAACTGAGGTTCAGAAGTTATTTGCCCCAGGTTATATAGCTTGTAAGTACTGAAGCAGAGAGCAGAACTTCTGTCTCCTACCTCCTTATTTCATGCCTGCATAAAACAGTTCTGCAAGTTCATATTCAATTAAAGTGTGTCATTTAAGCACTACCCAACTCACTTGCATGGTTTACTCCTTTTCAAGCAGATGTTTTATTGCTTAAAAAAAAAAATAGAGGTGAAGGGTGAATCACGGAGATGACTGTATTGCAGGTGCCACTGGGCAGAAGCTGAACCTGAAGATTCCCACGGCAGCAACAAGCAAAACTCACTGCCCCCTTGTTCTAGGCCCCGACCTCGGTGCCTCTGAAGGCTTGATGAGCGCAGTTCAGGAAAGAGGAACAGCGCTGAAGCCCTAGTCCCTTTACGTTCAGCTAACAGCAAGGTTCACACCTGTTCTGCTGCTCTCACCATGCTACCTATCCTGACAGCCTACAGGGCAGATATTAGGAAAGAAAAACTGTGTGTTTACTTTCTGAAATGGGTGGTGGGGGGATGGGGTAGGTGTTGGAAGTTATAACGAAATGCCATGCTGCTTTGCAGGGGAAAATAATTTATGAAAGTCCAGCACTATTTTCACCAGAATAGGGTCCCAGTCCACGATCCACCATGAGCCGGTTACCTTGTGTTAGTCCCTTTCTGAGCCTCGGGTGTCTTATCGTTACAGGAGGGGTGAGGTCTAACCCATCCCCTTTGCAGCTCTAAAATGTTGTGGGGTTTTGTTTTGTTTTTTGGGGGGGTGGTATTTTTATTTTATTGAAGTATATCATTCATACATGAACACACATAAACAATAAGTGTATAGTAAAAGTTGTGAACTTACAAAAGAAACACGCATAGCATCATATGGGGTCCCTTATATCAACCCACACTAACACCCTGCATTGTTGTGAGACATTTATTACAAATTATGAAAGAATATTGTCAAAATCTTACTGCTACCTATAGTCCATATCTTACATTTAGTGTATTTTCCTCCCAGCCCACCCTATAAAATGTTTTTACTTTATAATTTGGAAGCTGTATTGGTAATGTGGGATGGATATAAATTCATGATTCTTTGCTAAGCTTGTTCACTTTTTCTTCCCCCCTATTTAATACTCTCAAAGGAACGAACTCCTGGAATGAATGTTATTTGGGGGAAACTGCGTACACGTTTTGTTGAAAATTGATTGTTTGTCTTACAAAGTGATCTAAACTGTAAGGGTCTATAATCTTAATGCTAGACAGTGGGCTCCCACTATTATAATTCAGTTCAGGACTTGTCCTCAATATTATGAAGCCTGGAACAATCTGGTAAATCACATGACTTGCTTTAATAGAAATCCTTGTAAAATAGTGTGACTGAGCCGTGATTCACTGTGTAATATCTAGTCCAGTGTACTGCTACTTTTAGAAAATACTATGATTCTGGGACATTTTCATTCATGGAGAACCACACACGCACACATGCACTTGATTTTAAATAGAAAAAAAATTGAGTACTTTTACTATAGATCTTTATTAAATATGTCACCTTATATTCATATAGGCCATGAGTGTTTATATAGTTTTATTACATGTTATTACATCGTAATATGTAAAGACACCAAGAGAAAGGCAAGACTGGGTTTATGGTCCCCATTTTACAGACTAGGAAACTGAGGTTCAGAGAAAACAAGTGGCCTGTTCACCCAGTAAGCAAACAAGTTGAGAACCAAACTTGAGCTTCCAGATTCTACCTCTTTCCCCTCCACTAGAGCTGTCTTTTAATGCCATTTATTAAAATTATAATGCTCTTTGCTTTACACAGCGCTTCCACATGCCTCTTCCTTCCTTACAAAATCCTGTTAAGGTAGATAGAGTAGGTAGTTTTGTGACCATCTTTCAAATGAGAAAACTCATTCAGAGAAAAGTGACTAGGTTGGCTTGTATATGTGTGTATAAATACAGATAGACATCAAGTCTATATTATTTGTATGTATAACCACATATAATAATACATTTTTAGTATCCTAAAATATGTACATTTAGAAATGATATAGAAAGGTGTTATCATTATAACTCATACATCAGCTAAGTGATGTCTGCAAATCTCCCAGCCTATTGGATCCTTGTTCTTAGACCTTTAAACAAGAATGACTCACCATCAACCCAGGTATGGTCAGAAACCTATCATCCTTCTCAGTAGCTGCAGGGATTCTGACTGATTTCTTCCTTCTGCCGAAAGCTTGATCTCCATTGTATGCCTCTGACTCATCTGTTTCATCTTCCATACCAGGCTAAACTTTAGGACATCCCTCACTCTTTTGAAGGACCCTTGACACAAGCTGTGTGTGATGAACACTTTACTGAAGGTTTGGGTGATGGAGGGAGTTAACAACTCAGAAGTGCAAACAACTTAAAGTAGACATAAACCATCCCTGTCCTTTGGTCATCTCAGCCCTTTTGGACTGCTCAATGGCAGACTGTGTAGTTTAGCAGGTCTTTCCCTCACCTATCGTCATCACATAGGAAACATACAACTTACATGGTGAGCAGAATTTTTGCCAATACAGTTGCTACTGAGAAGCATTCTTATAGCTTAGGCTAGATTTCTGAACCCAACTAATTTTTACAATGTCTGCATGAAAGAAAGAAATACAAAAACAACTCACTCATTCTCCATTCGTGATTTGAAATCCAAACTGAGCCATCTTTTGTGATTTATTCAGCTAGTATTTAAAGAGAAATTTAGACTTTTTAAAAGGAGGCCATGCTGAAAATAATCGTATAATCTCCAGGAATGACATTTATTAAAGATTTAACAGCATAGACTATTTTCCCTTTACAAGCTGAAGAAATGTGGTACTTATGCTTTCTTGAAAGGAAACAGTTGTTTAAAAACCCTTGGAGGATTTTATACTTTTTGAAATTTTTAAGATATGATTAATCATTTGGAAAATGATTTATTATGATGGTGATTGTCATGTATAAAATATGTTTAATAAGACATTGAAATTTTTTAAAAAAGAATTGTGAAATATTTATTGCAAATTGTATTTAGAAACATTTTATCACATTTAGCAATGCAGCAGTCATTGTTTCCTAACAACTTGTTCCCAAAGTGGTAAACATGTGAATCATGTTGTAAAAATTAGTCAGATTCAAAAGTCTACACGAAGCTATAAAAATGCTACACAGTAGCAACTGTACTAGCTAAAGGTATGCTAATGGTACACTTTCTATCAGTTCTAGAGCAGAATGTTTACCATAGTCTGAAATAACCGCCTTTAACACAGCTTTTGAAAGATGGAGAGAAATGAGAAATTGTTGAATGAACTATGTTAGTCACATGCATAGTTGAATTATTTATGCAATGCTTAAGAAAGTTTATCATCAAAGTTGCATCAAAGTAAGTTTAATTAAATTTTTATTATCTGTAAAGCTATGGCATGAAGGAGTAGAATTTTGCTAATTATTAAAACCAAATATATACAAAAGTCATAGATTAGGGAGGAAGAGCTGCCGAATAAAGTATTAACTAGTCAATTCAACTGGAAATTTAATAGGGATGTGAAATTTTATTTTTGACATTTTAAGTAGGGTGCTGAAATCCCTCTGACTTTATTATGAACCTTGTCTCACCATCTGTTAATGTTTGGTGGGTGTGCCCAACACTCATACAAGTTATGTAATGTAATCATTTAACCTTGATCTTATCTTCATTTTACAGATGAGTTCTTGAAATCTCAGACTGGTTCCCTAACTTGCCCAAGTTCACCCAGTTAGCAAACTGCAGAGTAGGATTCAAATCCAGGACTGTTTCTTGAGAAGGTTTTTTACTCTTTTCAAATCACCCTCCTCTAAGTTAGAAAGGAATAAGACATTTAGATATGTAATTTTGATATCAAATGTCCTTTGTTTTTCTTGTTTTGTTTTCAGGGAATAAATTGTGGTTAATAGTACATTTCATATCTCTGTCATTGCAGTGAGACCTTTTTTAGGAGAAGTTTTGATGTAAACAAGTGAGCAAACAAATGGTTGATAAATTTATATTTTGTCCATTGAACAAGATGAAATTCTAAGTCATTCAAATTATGTTCATATTCTGATGAATAACCAAATAGCTCATTCTCGAAACCTTTTTATTTATTACTATTATTTTTTTAATTCTTAGCAGAGGAATAATCACTAAAATTAAGTGTTAAAATATAGAACTTGACAGCATGTTCAGTTAACTGTCCAAAACCTGTTAACATACTACCCTGAATTTAGGAATATTTTCAGACCTAGCAACTTGCAAATATCCCATCATAAGGAAGTTATGAATAGTGGACACACACACACAAATTCCTGTGAATATTAGCAGTTGATTTCATAATCTCCTCCCCACTGATGACTATCCCCAATCTTTCTTTAATTACAGAGGAAAACTGATAAGATAGTACTTAATCGTAAAGCTTAATTAGCTGTATTTCT
>JAQZBX010021705.1:10902-32157 GCA_029593785.1 Cabassous unicinctus
TGTACCAAAGAAGGCTGAAAGCAAATCACGGGGTGGGTCTATCAAACAATCCCTGACTCTGTTTATAACAACTGAAGCTGTGCTTTTCATATCGGAGTCCCATCAGAAAGGGGAGGGAGGAGGAAGAGATAAGCCCATCAGTGAAATAGTATCCTTTAACAACAACCAGTCACTTCCTGCAATCAAAACCATGCTAGCATGTGGCTTGTTCAAATAAAAATTACTGGACTGGAGCCAAACAAGGAAAAAGTAGTTGATAATGTGGTTTTTCAGAAACCATCCATCCATCAAATGTGTCAGTCCTTCATAATACTTTATTTCCCTTCTGAACAAAGATCTTTAAAATTCATTGTGTGCACTTAAAAACAAAGTGTCCTTGTGCTCGTTTATAAAGATTCTCTTTTAGTTTGGGTTTGTTTTGTTATTTGATTACATTCCCTCCCATCCTGCATTTTTTTTCCAGATAGTTGCTGGAAATTTCTGCCATTCTTAAACAAAGCATCTTTGTGCTGTATCAGCTTGCATTTTCCTTGGATTGTATTTGGATGATGCCTTTTCACTGACTTCAGCACTGGAGTATTGTAGCCATAGCTTTAGTAAGTAGACTGTAACAAACAGATTCACTGGCCCTTTTTGTGTGTTGCATCTTATTAAAGCTCTTGGTGGGAAACACTGCTCAGAGTAAGGCCCAGGAGCTATTGCAAACAGTGGGAAAAACCAGGGAGGAAATCTTGGGTCATACTTGCAGCTAGAGAAAACCCTTAACAGTTAGTTATTACAAAAACAACAGAACTCCCTCTCCACTAATCGCTCCCACATATGCAAATTTTTAAAAACTTTTCATTTTAGGACCCTAAAGAACAGTTTGCAAAACTCACAACCAATATCCAAAAGATACGTCTGTTAAGTCCATTTCAGCAACATTCACTCATTTCTGATGACTTCCATATTAAAGGCTTACTAGAAATTTAATGCCACACATACATACACAGACAATTGTGTTCCAGAAACGGTAAAAGATCATACTTCAAAATGCATATTTAAAGAAATATGATGGTTTCCCCAAAATTAGATTTTAAGTACAGCTATATGATTAAAACACTGCAAGTGAAAATGCAGGAAATAATTAATTCATGAGGCTTTGGTGAAGAAATGTATGAAGGAAAAAGCCCATGTGATTGTGGAAGTTTTTCACTTCTTTCAGCTTCTTATTTACATGTCAGTGCAATTATATTGTGATCACTTTTACATACTTCTGGTACTATCAATCACTGACCTGCCAATTACTTTAGAATGATATTTAGATGCTGTCATCAGCATCTTGGGACACGTGGAAAAGCTAGCAACGAGCCAGGCCCTCCTGACATCATTGTCCCGCATGCAGTCAGCTAAGTCCTGTTGATAGACTCCACCCCTGTTACCTCACCAGGCATATCAATATCGTTTATTTTCAAAGAATGCCAGGGAGAAAAAGCTTCAGTAGCAGCACAAAACCTCTACATTACAAGTCAGTCCTGGAATTTCTCTTTTGGCTGGCTCCACAATAATACTAAAATAAGTCACATTCACACAAGATAATAATAACAATTTTCATGTATAACCTCAATTCTGCCTATGCGATATTCATACTAGAATAGCAAAAAGAAGCAAATGTTCACGCCTCATCCAAATATTGCAATACAAAGAAATACAAAAGAGTCAAGGGTTCCAGAGTAACTTTTTGTGGGAGAGGTAGGATCAATCTGCACATGGTAAGAGGTCAACTCCTGAGTCGGCATCCATACGGAATCCCTTGAAAATAAGATCCAGTTTAGTGTTTTTGTGGGAAACCACCAAGAAAGTCAAGGATTCAAATTCTGCTTTCAGAGGTCCTCACAAAAAGTAGTTGGGGGAACGAGTAGGAATATTTTCATTCTTTGTTTTCACTTTTGTCCATTGCTCCCTGCTAGGTAGCGTGGGAGGATGTAAATTAGAATAATTTTCTGTAATATATTAATGTGCTTGATTTTGATTTTGTGTTTTTATGCTGAACTACCCCCCATTCTGCCAGAAGACATCCAAAAAGCATGCTTCAAAGAAGTTTAGGATTGTTAAAGAAATGTTTGAAAAAATGTTAATATTCGATTTCTGATATTCAAAAGAGGATTTTGGGGGTCAATGGGGTCTTGAAAGTCAGGCTTTGTCAAAACAGAAAGGACTTTTTAAGTTCCTCATATGGAGCACTAGACATGGCTGACTAGAGTTTCTTCTATGGGTGAGGGGAAGTTAGATGATAAAGCTTGCTTCCCTAGGGTAGAGGGAGGATAGGATGACAAGATAGGAAAAGTCTCTGGACCTGAGGGATTGCTGGGAGATGGACTCAAGGAAGGAAGATTATAAGTGGTGAGGCCTTTCTCCATGCTTCTTCCTGGGAACGCCATTCTTTGGGCAGGGACATGTGTTGCATACATTAAATCACTACACTGACTTAATATACACATTTTTTTTCCCACACTTTTAACTCTCTGAAACCGGGATGCCTCTTACAATAGTTAGTATCTCATAGTTTATTGGGTGCTGTTTTGTTTCTTTGTTAGTGGCACATAAAACAATGGTATGTTTTGAAAGCAATGGCATCTTAGATGCAGTGAAACGTAAGTGAGGAGAAAGGTGAAGGGAAAGGGACTTTTGCCTTCCTTTCCACTTGGACTCTGTGAGGACAGAGCCTTGCAGACAGCAACTCAGCAACTGGGAATGGCCATATCCAAGTAAACTCACAGATGCCACAAGGTGAGGCAGACGGTATACCTCCCGACCTGCTATCTGCTTGTCTGAGGCATGAATGAGACTCAGAAGACCCCAGAAGGGTCTGGAATGTTAAGGGAGAGTCTGACAGGAACTTTCTAGAAGGGCTGGGTTGGGGAGCAGTCATTGTGTCAGGGACACACGTTATCAGGGAGATGATAAGCTCCAGGTCAAGCTGAAAGAGAAAGCTGACTACCAGTTACACTAACCCTAGGCTCCAAGAGCAGTTCCCAGCAGAACTGAAGGAGATCCACTAACCCTGTGTCCAGCCAGTTCCCCAGCAGCCCAGGCCAGCCCCTCTGCATGCTCCTCATCTGAGGACCCTACCTTCCCCTACACCACAAAGCCACATAGTCTCCCATGTTGTCCCATGTATGCCAAGGCCATCTTGGAGAAGAACAGGGAGGGAACAGAAATCCGAGAGGCTGAGCATTTCTTTCAAAACGGACCGAGATTTTAGGTAAGGAAACTGTAAAAATTTGTGAAAAGGGTGAAATTTTCTGGGTTGAAATAAATGTAGTTTTTCTTTTTTCCCTTGCTACCCAGTTAGGGAGTGTTCAGAAAGGGGAGTAGTTAATAAAGAATGAAAGAAACTGTGTTTTCTATGAATATCTGAGTGGTAGTATATGTGAACATGTTATTCCAGGAGCCCAAAGTAATGTAGACAGTGCCCTTGAGAAGTCTAGAACCTAGAGTGATAATATGAGAACCTACAAAATACAGCATAAGGTACCCATCAACATAAGAGTTTATGAGATTTCATCAATTGTAACAAATGTACCACACTAATGAAAGATGTTAATGGGGAAAAGTGGGGGAGGGGGAGGGGGTGAGGTATATGGGAATCCCCTATATTTTCATTTGTTTGTTTATTTTGTTTTTAGGAGGCACCAGGGATTGAACCCAGGGCCTTGTACATGGGAAACTGGTGCTCAGATACTTGAGCTACATTTGCTCCCCACCCCCTTATATTTTTGATGTATCATTTATGTAATCCAAAGCTTCCTTAAAAAAAATTTAAAAATTAAAGAAATTTTTTAAAATGAAGCCTCACTCATTAAAAAAAAAAAGAAATTATAATTTGGAGTACAGGAAAATTGTAGTGCAACTTGTATTTATATTTGTATTTTTATAGCCTTCTTTTGATTTCTATTTTTGGGCATGCTTTACAATGTACATAATATATTACTGTAGTATTGCAAATAAAATTTATAATAAATTTAAACAAAGAGTTTATGAGAGATATACCAACTATCCATTATGCATAAAATAGCAAAATTTACTTCTGTGACTTGTATTGTAATATTAATGGTGTTTTAATTGACCCAAAGGCTACTGTCTTTAAAAATTATTCTTATGTATTCAATATCAATACTATGTATTCATTGATCTTGGTTAAGAAAGAAGACAGACCCTGAGGATGGATTGCAAGCCCTTACTGATATGACAGTCAAATACACACGAAAACAGAAACATCAGCGCTGGAACAAATTTTCAATTGTCTGCTTGTTGATGGACATTTTCAAGAAATAATATAAAATAGTACAATAAAAGAATGAGCGGAAGACAGGATATATGGACAGGTACATTTTGAGGGCCTAGCAAGATAAGTATGGAAGAACTTCATTGGAGGAGGTATACAGGATTTGGAGAGGGATAGCAATAGCACTGTGGTTGGTTCCTTCTTAGACATTATCAGCTTACTGATATACCCCTGGCTTTTACATCCTGCCCTGCGTCCTACCTCCCAGCTGTGCTTTGAGGAGGGAAAAGCAGGGGCACCTTGACCTGTTGTTGAATATCAGGGTCGCTGTCAGCAGAGTCTCATCTGCTCCTGGGAAATGCTTCCTTGGACACTGTGTGTAGTCTGCTTTATCCTTCCTTCAGTTCCTGTCCCACCCCAAAATGGGAGGTGTGCTGGATGAGCAGCCTGGAGACCCCAGGTGGATGGACCATCCTGTCACAATGAGATAGAACTTACTGGAACATCCTTTTAATTTAAATGGGTTTGCTCTTTATAAAGCTATGTTTATTGACTCAAGACTATCATCATGGTGAGATTGAACGAGAGGAAGCAAGCAGTTAAGCATGTTCTTTCCCCCCTTTTGTGTTTATGGCTACCCAGAAATGAACATCAATATTTAAATATCTGAATTTTCTTAGGCTTGTAAAAAACCAATTAGCTTCTCCTTGGGACTAGTGGTTGGAGCCTTAGCGGAGGCGTAATATGGGACTGTTTAGTTCTTGTGGTCGAAAGCATAGAGCTCAGGGAGAGGTCAGTGTGGCAAGGGTCATTGCTGGGCTAGTGGGGTCTCGTGGGATGTTCTCTCCTGAAGGGTAGGCCAGGACTGGGTCAGGAGTCTGCAGCAGGCCTTGTAAGGCAGTCAGAGGAGGATTCAGCAGGACTGTTGGCAACACTTGGAGCACTTGGCCAGAATAGCTGCATCACTGAAACGGTGCCACATACTTGAGTTTTCATTCTGGGCCTTTAGGGCTCTCTGCCTTCGGATGGTGTGGTGGATTGGGATTATGTCCCTCTCAAAGATATGTTCACGTCTAACCCCTAGCCCTGTGGCTGTGAACTCATAAACAGGATCTTCAAAGATCCTTTTAGTTGATGTTGGGCCAAAGTGAATCAGAGTGGGCCTTATCCAATCCCATATGTCTGGAATCCTCAGAAGCACAAGGAATTTGGGCACAGTAGGAGGAGACAGGAAGAGACAGGCAGGGAGAGTGACGGCCATGTGACAGAGGCCAGGCTTGCGTTATGGATTCCCGGCAAGCTGCCATCAGAATACTGTAGACATCAGAGAAAGCGTGATTCAGCCAACACCTTGATTTTGAACTTCTAGCCTCAAAAACTGTGAGACAATACATTCCTGTTTTTTTAAGCCATTCAGCCCAATGTTTGTTATGCAGCCCTTCCAAAGTAAGAGAGGTGGAAACCTTTAGGCTTATAAGATATTGGTCAGCTATAGCAATTCTGGTTCCCCTGAAGAAACAAGCCCTCCTCTCCAGCCAGAGACTGCAGGTTTGTATCTGAAAATAGAGCCCCATCTTCAGGCTTACCAGGTCCTCTATGGGACATCTATGCCTGGCCTGGGCCAGATGGTGGAGCATGGGGTCAGGGCTCATATCCAGTAGAAGGTCTCTAATTTCCTTAGTGGTACAGGTCCCCATGGTCTCTAGCTTTTGGAAGGCCAAGATTATTGTCTATTTTGTATTAATTTTTTTCTTAGAACCCCTATCTGGCAGACACCATGAGTGGCCTACCTGATATCCATTTATCCACTTCTTCCTTTCTAACAGAATCCCAAATCTGTTAGTGGCAGTAAAGGGCTCAGCCACGGTGAGTCACATGATTTTGCAACCTCTGTGGCATCTAGGGGTATTATATGACAGACCAGGGGGTTGTAAGAAGAAGTTTCCTGGGCAATGGTTTCTGCAAAAGCTTTTACCCCCTTCACCAAAGAGGACAGACTCAGCTTGAACTTGGATGGACATGTTATCTGCAGCTTTACTGGGATCAATAAGTGTCTAATTAGAGCACGGAAATCAGAGGCCAATTCTGCTTGCATTTATTCAAAAATTATTATTTGAACACCTGCTGCATTTTGGGCCCACTGCATGAGACACGGACAACAGTAAAGAAAGGTATACATTTGGATTACTCCTACCAGACATTGCATCACTCAGGGTCCCTGATTGCAATTGAAATGACTGCTTGTTTAAACAATAACTATATTAAAATAGAAAATGAAATGGGAGAGGGAATTAAGAGAAGATAGTGGATACTGAGAGTTTCAGTGGGAAACTAAAAAACATGGCTTGGAACATGCACAAAGACAAAGAGACTCAGCAGCAGGAGGCACTGCCAAGGTCATGCCCAGGAATGGTCAAGTCAGAAACAGGCCTTCGCCACCATCACAGCCACCGCTGCACTGTGAGCACATCACTGCAGCTGCTGACTTTTGCCCATAGTCAATAGCCAATATCCTAGGAACAGGCATCAGCTTCCATAGCACTTTCCCACATGCCTACACATTGGCAATTCCAAGGAATAAGTGGAGCAGCATCTGACACCTCCACCTGGACCTGGACCTACTTTTGGCGGATGGTGAGCACTAGAATCACCCTCCTGTCAAGGCCATGCTCATAGGAAATTGGAGCACTATGGGAAGAAGGACCAATGTTATATACCCATAAATTTTAAAGTATATAATGGTACAAGTAATTTATGTAGAATATTTACAGTATTCAAAGTATAAACTGGTAAAAAAGTAACTTCCATAGAGCATTTAAAAAAAATTAGTGTAACATTTTAATTCCTCTGTTTATTTTTTAGTTTGTATTATTATTATTATTTTTTAGGAGGTACTGGTGATTGAACCCAGGACCTCCTACATGGGATACAGGCACTCAACCATTGAGCTACAGCCACTCCCCCATAGAACATTTTTAAAGTTTTCAAAGTACATCTGCTCTTCACCAGACTGAGAAACAAGCAGAGTAGGTATTATGTTTGATTCTCAAAAAAATTAAGATTGTTTTTATAGAATATAAGTTGTTTAGTTATTATCTGACATTTTGTTTAAAAAGAAAATGATTACATACTTAAGTATGTGAGAATTTCAATTGGAAATGAATGTAGCATATTTAGAATACAAACAAAATCTGTCAACAGCATTGATTTATATATACAAATGAACTAGTTTTCCAAAAAGTCAAGGTATTCTATTGGGAAGTAAAAATGACTATTTTTCATATTAATCAGACTCTTCTCAAATTTTATCTGAAAATTTTAATTAATTTCTCAAATGCTTATCTTGTAAACAAAATTTCACAACAGTAGACCTGATCTTAGCTTAATGGTTATAGAATACAGTTAGCAAAACAGGACATATGTCTTGTTACTCTCTTATCTCTTGACCTTGGCAGACATAACCAATTAATCATGGCATTCTTTCATGCAGAGTTCAGGTATGGCCTCAGAATCCTTCTCAATGCAGCAATGTAAGCTGTCCCTACCAATCAATTGAAGTGGACCATTACTAAAGAGGAATTATAGTTGTAGTGGCCATGGTCTTGGGCGTGGTTGAGGATTTGTTTTATTCATCTAGAATCTTGGCCTTCTGGAAAAAGCATCCTTCTTCTTCTGGAAGTAGTCTCCTAAGCATTTGGTAGAAATCTTAGGCTATTGTGAAGTTATTAATTAAACAGTAGCCTGTGTTCTCTTGGACTTCAAACCACTCATCCATCAAGGCTGAAGGTTTGGAGGATGCGTTAGACAAACATCCTGATAGTGTAGAGTGCAGGCTACTTTTTGGGGGCTGCAAGAGAAAGACACGCCTTGCCCATTTAGAAGCAGACCAGCAGGAGCAATAACTAGCTTTGTAAAGAGAATCCCTTTCTGTTCTTTGAAAGTGGTCCTATACAGCTGAAAGGCCAGCATTCACGCACTGGTAAATTGCAAAAGCCCATTTCTCAGCCCAAGCTAAAGTGGGATACTAGGGAAAACCCAGAGGAATTAGAAAGTGCAATCCCCCAGGCCCCTCCTAAGCATTACCTGGAGGTATAAGAGATTAGCTTTGCCTCTCTTCTCCATCTACCCTCCTCACATACAAGACAAAAGCAGAGATCTAATGCTTTAAACTAAGACCTAGGCAGACAGAAACTAGGAGAAAAGAGTAAGGATGATGTTCACTTCAAATATCAGGCTGGGCAACATTTCTGGCTCTGGTGACTAGGCAGTTGCAGTGTTGCCAGAGAAATCCCAAACCTGGATGCAGGACCTGGTGATGACTACAGCCCCAAGACAATCCCTAGGCCTCTAGACCTGCACCAATTGTAAATGGGCTGGACCATTGAGGTACCCCATCTTCCCAAAGCCTCTTTCCTTCTCTCAGGGTCATTGCTGAAGAAAATGGAGGAGGGAAATCACCCAGCTGGCAGTACCTGAGCTGCCAGATTGGCCAATTAAAGAGCTCAATATACTGCCAGGGAAATGATTCAACACACAGATGCCAATGAGACCTTTAAAGCCATCATTTATCTTATTATTCCTGCCCAGCAGGATATGGTATTTGCCCCTGTGTGTGGCTTCCCTTTTCCCTATTTCTAAGTGGGGAGTTTTGATTGCAGTTAGCTGGATTTTCTGCCACCCCATTAAATATTAGTGTCAGAAATGTCACACTTGCACCTAATCAAGAGGAATGGAGAGCACCTTGTACACAGAGCATTAGCTTTTTGCATGGATGTTGGGGCATTTATCTTTGTGGTTATATGAGGGATTATTGCATTTTATAAATTGGAGGCTATATTGCTTATCTATTTCCACAATAAAGCTGTTAAAAAGCAACCACAAAATCTAGTGGCTTAAAACAACAACCAATTTCTTTTAGCTCAGGGGTCTGTAGGGGTTGGTTGTATTGTTTTTCTAGTCTTGGGTCCATTTGCCTAATCTTGGCTGAGGTTGCTCGTGTGTCTGCAACTCAGCTGGTAGATTGGCTGGGGGGCTGGCTGGTCTAGAATGGCTTATGATGGAATAATCTGGCTCTGATCATGAGGTCTTTCATCCTCCTAGTAGACTAGCCCCGGCTTGTTCTAATGGTTTCAGGGTTCCCAAAGCCACACGGCACCTCTTGAAGCTTAGGTTCAGAACGGGCCCCTGTCACTTCTGTTCCATACTATTGGCCATAGTAACTCACAATGAGGTAGGGAAGGGTAGGAGAGGGAAGATAAATTGGCAATGGAGGAGGACAAATGGAAAATCACCATCAGATAATACCTAAGCACAGTGGGGAATCACCCACCCAAAGCCTAGGGCCCAAGGCCTAATGCAGGAAGATACCAGATGACAAAAGGCCTGCCCATCACCTGACCACCACATGCTTCACTGACCCTTCCTCTGGACAGTTCCTATTCCCAAGAATCTGTAACCAGTAAAGAGTTGTAGTCTTCAATCCCTCTTTTGCATAAAGCAGACCATTGAGAATGCTGGGATTTACAAGTCCTCATTTACATGGAGGGGAAGAAGCGGGGAGCACAGCCTTAATAAAGCAGTACCCCCAGCCCCAGCAGGTGAGACTCGTTCAACTCGTGTGAGCATGCCCACAGTCCCATCTTGAGTGTGTACTTACGCTTTACATTAAATTCTCCTACTATGTATGACTAGTCCTTGAATTCTTTTTTGTGACTGTGTCAAGAAAGACCTACCCTACATTGAGGTCTTTCTCCAAGACCTCTTGGGGTCTCTCCGACATCAATAAGGCCAGCCCAGATTCAAGAGATGGGGAAATAGACTCATCTCTTGATGGGAATTGCTGCAAAGTCATACTGCAAAGGGTGTGGATACTGAGCGGAATGGGAAGTTGGAGCCATTTGTGCAATCAATCACTGAGGCATTTGGAAAATTGTTTAAATAGGAAGAAATGGATGTATGACAGCTGAGGGCAAGAGACAGACAGTGGTGGAGATTTATCTCTAACATCTGCCCAGTATCCTTCCATACTTTTATAAGCAGAACTTCCCTCCTCTCTTCTAAGAATTGCTTTTTTTAATGAGAGGACTTGAATGGGAGTTGACATCTTCCTATAGACTGTTTCCCTGGCCATAGGGGCACCTGATCTAGCCCAGGCCAATCAGAGTACCTCATATCTTGCCTCAGGGATTGGTCTAAATGTAGACAAGACCTAATTCAGGAACTGGCATCAGCCATGGCAGCATGGACAAATCAAGCCTGGGACAATGAAACTTACATCCGGAGAGAAGCAGAGAGGAGAGGAGAAGAAAAGAGTCTTGGGGACATTCCACTCTTTGGTACAGTTACCCCTGTCACACCCCATCCTTTTTATGGGTTGGTTTAGGAAGGTAACTCTCTTTCTTTTCTAAAATACCTCAAGTTGGGAGCTGGTCTGTTTCAAGCAAAATAGTCTAATATAGATGTGATTTGGGAAATAGTCTTTCTGCCCCCAAATATTCTCTTACAATGTTTGCAATTTCTTCTGTTAGCAATTCATTCTCTGTGCTAGGAAAGCGTGTGAATTAGAAGAAGCCAGCTCTGACCTTGCAAACCTGTTTTCCCTTTCAACACTCAGCTCAACATCACCCACATTGTGAAGCTCCTTTTCCTCTCCTTTTTCTGCCACCTCCAAATGAATGTGTGTGTGTTGTTTTTTTTTAACCTGGGTACTCCCCATATACTTTAGACATATGTCAAAGAAACTGCTCATATACCACTTGCAGCATTATATGCATCTCCCTAGTTAAATTATAATTCCTTCCTTGAGGCCAGACATTTGAAAAAAAAAAAACCTTATTTATCTTTGTATTCTTAGAGCATAGTATTGCATTGCTTTTAATAAAAATGCAAATATTCTTAAAGGTTAGTCTATTAAAACTTTAAGCCATTAATACCTTAGCTTGAACTCGTTGATAAGCATTATCTAGGAACATACTCATCCAACCATTAGTAGTTCTAAAGCTTGACTGTACATTAGAATCACCTGGGAGCTTTTTAAACATATCGATGCCTGAGCCTTACCCCAGACCAATTAAATCTGAATTTCTGGGATTGGGGCCCAGGCATCAATATTTTTAATAGATTTCCAAGTGGCTCTAATATGCAGTCAGGATTGAGAACTATTGCCCTATATGTGGTTTCTGTCTCATACCATAGCCAAAGGAAAGATTCCATCTAGTTGAGAGGAAGGCATCATAAAAGCATAATTTTTGAATTAGATCTTAATGGATGAGTAGAAATTCAGTAGGGAAAGATAAGGGAAGATAATGGAATGATTAAAGGCCCAAAGATAGGGAGCATCAGCTATGTATAGGAAATGGTGCATCCAGCTTAAGCAGGGTGTAATGAAAGATAGTATTTACTGCAGAAGTTCTTAACCTTTTTTTGTTCCATGGACCCCTTTGCCAGTCAGGTGAAAACCATGGACCCCTTACTAAGTCCACACTATACTGTGTATTATTTAATAAACATATCACACCCGCACCAACATGTTCCCACAAGAATAATGTTTTTTTTAAATTTCAGTTCAAGCTCATGGGCCCCTGGTTAAGAACTCCTGATTTGGTGAGTATTTACTCAGTACCTGGCACTGTGCTAAGCACTTTTCACACATTTTCTCACAAATACCTTCTGAAGAAAGAACTATTTTGTGGATGAGAAGATTGAGGCATAGGTAATTTAAAATACTTGCTTAAGGACATACAACTAGCTGGTGGTGGATCAGGGACTTAAACCCGGGTCAAGGTTGGTTTCCAAGCCAATGCCGGCCACCGTGCCCCACAGCTAGAAGGGAAGTGACACCTATTGAGCTCTCTCTTGTTTCCTTGCCTCTGTTTTCTCCCTCTGAATCTACTAACGTACTCATGGGGCAGGCTCAGAACCATCTTACTTCATGAGTGAAAATGAACAGGGTGGGGCTTAGCATTGTTGTTCTCCAGAGTGCGTTCTGCTGGCCCCACCAGCCATACGGCTACTTGTCTGCTGCCTGCCTCCAACAAGGTCCAGGAAACAATGGACCAAGGGAAACTCACCCAGCCCCTGAGCTGCAGTGCTACTACTCTTTTATACTATACCCAGTTCTCCCAGAATGATGTCTTTGGAATATCTTTATGTCTCCAAACTCCATATTTATTTTACCCCAGATTTTTAAATTGACCACAGGGCGCTATTCCCAGACAGTACAAATGCCTTTTCCCAAGCAAGTCATGGCCACCTGAGCACATCTAATCGAAGACTTGTTTTTTCTCACTCCCAACTAACCTCATGCTGCTAAGCCACATGCTTGAGCCCACCAAGTTAAGGCAATGCCTGTCGGGCTAAGCACTGAAGAGTCATTATTAAATATGCTTTAAGAGGACAGGGCTAGTTCAAAAGGGAGATCAATAGGGACATTTTTTCAGGAAGGGCTAGTAAGTGAGACTAAATTTTGTGAGGAGCTTTATCAGTTAACTCTCCCTTATTGCATGTGATGGAAAACCCAATTCAAACCCAGTTAAGCAGAAAAGAAGGATGAATTGGGTTTTCCCCAAGGTCTAGGGCTCACATCTTCAGGCATAGTTTGATCTAGGTATTCAAACACTGTTCTCAGGCATGGACTTTGTTCTTGAACTCCATGTGGATGCCCTATATCATTTATTCAAAATCATATCATTTGTAGTACTAATAATTCTAGCAGAAAATTTATTGGTTGTACCCTCCCAAGTCTCAGAATTAATTGTGATTGGGTTAATTTGGGCTTAAATGCCCATCTCTAAGCCGATCACTGTGCCCACAGGAATGGCATTTTGATGCTAGGGCAGGCCTGGTTCATGTGCCCACTAATCAATGTGGCTAGGGAAAGGCAGGGCTTTTTTCATTTAAGCATGGGCGACGAGAGTCATCTCAAACCATGTGATCTCAGATTGAGGGTAGGGTAGTCTCCCGAAGGAAATTTGAAGTATTGTAAGCAGAACGAAGAAGAATGGATACCAGCAAAAGCTAAAAATGTCGATTGCAGAAGACCCGGCCTGGCTCAGAAAATCTCTTCTAGTATGTGGCAGAGACAAGGGATATAATAAGGTTGTCTTCAGTGGCCCACAATTCCCACATCTGTACCAGTACAGACTGGCACACAGCCATAAGCCAAATCAGATCAGTCTGGAACCAATGAATTCTTTCTCATCTCTTCTGCTAAATACACTTTAAGCCATGGGGCAGTCTGAGCTTTAGGAAATTTACAGCAATTTCTCAGCCTTCCATGCTAATGGATATCATGGATAATTGCATCCTGCCTTTAACCTCAAAATGTCATTTTACATAAATATTTTAATGTCTTCTCCAACCTTTTTGTCAAAGATGTTAAGTCATTAAATTGACTTACTGGGGTTCCATTTTTATATATTTTTCTGAACTATCATTTGGTAAATAGAAAAATGGGCCAAGTGGTCCAGAGATGGAGGAGCATCAAGCTTGAATAATCTTTGTCTATTTATCCCTTGATACTCCAAAGTAGAGTGAGATTTATTATATAGTTCCTTATAAAGTTTTAATGTTTTCAGCATTGAAGTCTAAATAATATGAATAACCCCTGTATGTTGTTGAGCAGTATGTTTTAAAAAATGAGCATGGAATCAGCTTAAAATATTAGCATAGCAGGTTTGCACCCACACATGCTATGTGACAATGTGCACATTACATAATTCCATCACATTTCTCAGAATTTCATTGAACAAAGCTAACATGGGAAAAGTTTAAGGCCTCCGGCAAAGCTATTCTATTAGAGCTTTGTCTGGACTTTAATATAGATTCAACAAAATGATCAAACTTAGTTTCCAAGTGTTCACAGCAAACAGTTAGGAAAGGGAAGAACAAGTATTCTGTTCAGATGGAAAGACACAGGACAGAGAACTTTCGTCAATGGTAGGAGCCATTTACTGAGTATTTACTCTGTGCCTGACACTGTGCTAAGCATTTTACATACATTTCCTCATTTAATCCTCACAATTACCTTCCAAGGAAATAACTATTTTGTGGATGACAGGACTGAAGCACAGGTAATTTAAAATACTTGCTTAAGGTTACCACTAGCTGGTGGTGGACCTGGGACTTAAACCCACGTGTAGGTTTTCAGCTGGGTTTCTTGTTATTAGTTGTATACACTACATTGACAGAAAATTCTGATCTATCAATCAACATTTCTTCCACTCCAGCATGTTAAAAAACAAACAAATATAGTATTTTTCCAAGCCCCATTCACATAATTACTGCTATGTTTCCACAGACCCATGAGTGAGAGCTGTCTTAATTGACTTATGTTAAATAATATAATGTATACTAATAGTGGAAATATACACTATTAATAGAAATCAAAATGAATTTCATCGACTTTGCACACTGATTTGCTTTCAGTTTCTTGTCTACTTATAGGAACGATATAATTTCTATTATTCTTACTTCACATAATATCATGAATTTTCCCCTGATGCTTATAGTTTTAAATATTTTTTTTATTGTTTTCCCATTGAGAGTATACAGTATACCTTCTCTGACATTTTTCCTCTCATGTATCACAAAGGTTGTAAATTATTTTTATGTAGGGATTAGTATGAAATTTTATTTTATAACCAAATATGTTACTTTGGAAATAGGTTCAAAGAATTCATTATTGGACTTAGATCTCATAATTGGAAACAAATTCACACATATCAAACTCCTTAATTAGCACATGCCAAACTTTCTTTCCTTTTCATTGTTGGAAGTAAGTTCACTGATACTGTTTTTATGCTACTGGCAGCTCATCTCCTTGTGACCTTCCTACCTGATCACATAATGCCTATATATTTTGTTGAAAAAAAAATGCTCTAGAACTGTTTGGGTAGGGAAGATGATCTTGAAACATAGGCCAAAGAAGTTAAACAAGTTAAAATTTTAACTAAGAGGAAATAAAAGAAAGAAAAATGGAAAAACGTCTTCCCGGAAAGAAAAAAATTAGCCATCTTTAGTCCCTAGCATATCGGCAAAAACCTTGTCAAATGAATCCCTTCTGCTGCAAATGAATCTGAAACTATTTGTCAGTGTCTTTATTGAAGAGCCAGTCTTTGTAGTCAAACTTCTAAGTTGGGACCAGGCTGCATGATGCACTGATATCCATTCGTTTTTCTAGTGAGTACGCACGTCTCTGAAGACATCAGGCAAAACCAGGAACATCTGAAATCACCCACAAATTGCTTGATCTGAAGCGACAGGTTTAGACCATTTTTCTTTAAACATATAACAAAAATAGGTTTGCAATAACATGTACTTATTACCAATTTGCTAATAGTTTCTGATTCATCAATCTGCCAGTTGCCTCAAAACATTCATCATTGCCTATTATTTTTTTTAGATCCTGTATTATCTAGATTTTTGCTACTCAAAGAATGGTCTATGGGCCAGTAGCATTGGTATCTGCTGGGAACTCATTAGAAATGCAGACTGTCAGGCCCTACTGCACATCTTCTGAATCAGAATCTATTTTAACAAGATTCTCCAGTGATATGTCTGCACATTAAAGTTTAAGAAGCACCGAGCATTTTCACATTTGTCTAATAAATGAATGTGTGTTTCTTACTTATTTTCTGGCATTTGAATCATAGACTTCTAAAAGGACTTTAGAAATGATCTAGTCCTTCATGTCCCCTTGTGTATTCCATGGAATGCTCATTTCATAGAATATCAGCAGGGGTTACATGGGAAAAGTTTAGGAAATGCTGCCAGTTAAATAATACAAATAGTTTTCTTGACTACAGGAATTTTCAGAGTCTCTAACAAACTAATATGCATTATGACTCTCCAAGAAGTAGGAGGGTGAGATAGTAAACAGGGAGTGTACTGCAAACAAATTATTTTCACCATATATCTCATAGGACTAGTGTACTCTCTGATACATTTTGGGAAATGTTGATCTAATTTAATTCTCTTCTTTAACAGACTCATATCCTATATTTTTATCATCTTTTTTGATAAACATAAGGTAAATTACTTTATTTTTTATATTTTTTTAAAGATTTATTTATTGATTTATTTCTCACTCCCCACCCTCGCCCCATTGTTTTGTACTCACTGTCTGCTCTCTGTGTGTTCTTCTGTGTCTGCTTGTCTTCTCTTTAGGCAGCACCAGGAACTGATCTTGGGAACTTCCGGAGTGGAGAGAGTGGAGCTCAATCTCTTGCACCACCTCAGCTCCCCAGTCTGCTGTGTCTCTTTTTGTCTCTCTTCTGTGTCTCTTTTTGTTGCGTCATCTTGTTGCACCAGCTCTCCATGCGGGCCACCACTTCTGTGCGGGCCAGGACTCTGCATGGGCCAGCTCGTTTTTCACCAGGAGGCCCTAGGAATCAAAACTTGGACCTCCCATATGGTAGATGGGAGCCCAATTGCTTGAGCCACATCTGCTTTCCAGGTAATTTAATTTCTTATTGATTTTTCAATGGGAATGTGACTGCTGTTTTATTGGTTAAGGTAGGCCAAACTGCTATGGCTCACTCACATAGCAGTCCAGGGTGCTTCTGGGGTGGGAGAGTGAGTGGATGTTCTACTGCTCACAGTTATTCAGGGATCCAGACCTATGGTGGAGTATACCATTGTCAAGAACTGTAAAGAGCCTGAGATTTAACCGTACTTGCAAGGTCACAAGTTAGCCTGCCATGGTTTCAAGGAAGCTGGCAGGAGATATGAAACACCTGGGTTAGAGACAAAAGACATAATTACTCATGCCCTTGCAAGCAGCATAAAGTTCATGTTTGTGTCAGTTTCTCACGCCCTCTAAATTCCACAGGTGTAATGTGTAGGGTCCCGGTGAATGCTGGACACACAGTGGGTTTGAGTCACACCTAAGGATCCCTGAGCTTAGAGAACCCAAATCTTTTATAATGAGCTTCAGGCAAACCTGCCTTTTGCCCCAGGAGGAGACATTAAAATTTATTACATTAGACAATGAACAAACCTGCCTTTTGCACCGAAGGGAGACATTGTATCTTCCAAGGTTGTTTGCTATATAAACATCCTTGGAAAAATCGTCTGGCACAAAAGCTGTCAGGGCCTCTGCTTGTAAGAGGTGCAGAACCATGAGTGACACGTGAAAGATTGTCTCCCAATATTTCTGAGGTGGGACAGGGAGTAGGTGTTCCACTGCACAAAGTTATTCAGGAAGCCAGACTGATGGCGACTCTACCATGTTCATAACATGGGTAAGGTCAGGTGGGTCTGGTAGGGGGTGTCATCAACCCAGAGAGTTGGCAGGGGAAGAGTATGGGGGAGGATACATTGGCGATTTTACAGCCAAGTTTGGAAGTAGTGCATACCAGTTGCTAACATTCTATCTGCAAGGACTTGGACACATGGCAACACCTCACTGCAGGGGACGGTGGGAACTGTAGCCTAGCTCTGTGCCCAGGAAGAAGGGGAGAATACATTTTGGGTTATACCTAGGAGGCTCTACCTACTTTTGATAGTGATGATTTAGCTTCAATTTTCCCTCTGTTTTCATCACGAGTAAATACACACTCATATGCCTTGGGGGTAGAGCTTTATATTTCATAGCATCATAGAATTTTAGAACTAGAAAGTCCCTTAGAATCTGTTTTTCACCTCCCCCCCTCTCCGCCACCTCCCTTCATTTTAGCGACAGAGAAACCGAAACGCAGAGAACTTAAATGACTTAGCTAAGTGACTTGCTAAACCTAGCTGGGAAGTGAGCCGAGTGGAGATCTTCAAACCTCAATTCCACTGCACTTTAATCTGTACCAAACTTGCACGCTTATAAGACCCTTTCATATTTTAAATGATCATTTCCCAATTACCTGATTTTTTTATTTGGAATTTTGATTATTGTGATTTCCTAAATCACTGTGTATCTACCTGTACTGTTCATTTAATTAATTCATTCAAGAAATATACGTTGAGGCTTATTGTGGCCACTCTTCTAGTTGCTGGGAATACCAAGAAAGGTACCTGCTCTCATGGAGCCTAACACCAACGTGAGATTCCATGAAATTCAGAATACAAATGACTTCAATGTGAGATACATTATGGCTAGTTTATGATATAAGCTGTTATGTATGGATTCCAGACAATTTACACTTCTTCTTGTCAACTGAAATAAGATAGCACAGACTTTATAGCTTTTAGTTCCTTCATAATTAGTTTATATCAAAATTCCCTTTGCATTTTATATAACAACTAACCTTTTAAAATATGCTCTATACATTACTTCTATAACAAATAAGTTATTATTTTGTTGGTGCCTTTGGGCTTACAGATTTTATGATGTTAAAGACAGAGCTTTATTTTAAGTCTCAAAACACACTGGAACATTTTTAACAGAAATTTCATTCACATGTTTTGATTTATCAAAGCGTTTTATGTTTTCTTAAAATTTTTTTCTTTCTGCTCCCTAGAGAGTCCATAATGTACTCAGTGCAAATTGAACATCAGAAATATAATGTAATCAAATGGCAGAATAAAATTCAAGAGAAACTGCTGAAGCTTTGCTCTTTAAAAGAAAAATCTGTTTCCGTGGCACAGTGTGTACATGTATTATGGAAATATGTGAAAGATACACAGCACCCTGTACACAAAAATATTGTTTATGAACAACTATATATAATGCAGTTTATTGAAAAAGGGTTCAATTTAAAGTAATAGCACATGAAACAAGCATAGTGTGACTTGGTACAAAGAGGCCTGGATTGTGAGTCTCAAGAAGCAGGATCTCATCAGGAGAGTACTAAAAAACTATACTATTTAAAATGTAAAAAACAACAACAACTATACTATTTATATTTAAATATTTGCATAGCATTTATGATTGGCAAAGCTTTTTTTTTTTTAACAGCTGACATTTTATTGAGCACTTACTTGTGCCAGACGCTGTGATCTCATTTCATTCTCAATGAGATAAATGTTTACTCCCACTTGGACAACCCACTCTCCAACCCCATTCTCCTGGGTGATTATTTGGGCAGGTTGATTGGAGCAACTGGTTAACTGAAGACTTCCAATCCCAGACTGGGGCAGTAGGCGAGAGTCTGTCTCCTTCCAGTACAAGATTCTCTCCCTGCCACAGTGCTGACTCATTGATAGACTAGGCGAGGTAGCCTGGATATATAACTACATTATTTGTTAATTTCAGTATCACAGGGGCAACAGGAGAAGTAAGAGGTCCACAGTTCCCCTGAAGCTTGGATTTACATATCTTCTACAGACCCTACGAACCCTTTCTTATTCCGTTCCCTCTTTTGACTTCATCCAGGTGCTGGCCCAGAGGCAGTCCATACCCCATCCAACCTGGGTGGTCCCAGTGCTGCCTCCTCTGCCCAACTGGGAATTGCAAATCTACTGCCTCTTGTTACCATATTTGACAGGGAATGGTTTTGAGTTCTTGACTATGTTGTTTGACACCAATGCATGCTTTCCTGGGAAGTAACCCCAATTCTATTTTGTTTCACATTTTTGTTTCCTTCCAACTGTGTGCAACCGTTTATGCTTTCTTGATCAAAACTGCGCAACGCTTGAGGTATTTACTTTCTATTATATCTTCACTTTGTTTCTCTATTTTTGTCCTGTCCTCATTGTTTTTTGATGCCACCCTGATTTTTGTCACTTATGTCCACTTGTTCCTCAATTGCCATTGGATTTTTTTTTTAATAAAATGTATTTTCCCCTCTTGGGTAAATACTACATTACATTGAGTCTAAGCTGTACATTTTTCACATTTTGTATCTCTGAAATCAGCGTGCATCTCACAGTAGATGCCATCTTACGATTAATTGCAGCACTTCTGATAAATTCTTAGTGGAAAATAAAATAATGGTGCATTTTAAACAATCTAAGGCCTCATAGATTTGATGAAATAAAGTGATTACAATCACAGCAAGTAGGGAGTACGCAGTTTGAAGTGGCCAGCCAACTTGCCCAGGCTATACACCAGGACAAAGTGAAGCTGACAGGGGCTCACCCCTGAGCAAGCTGACTCTAGAGCCTTTGTTTTGTGCTCTGCACTATAATGGGGGAAAGAGAGGTTCAGAGAGTCTGAGTGACTTGCTGCCAGGTAACAGGATCAGGATTTAAATCCAGAGCATTTTCTTTCCTCTGTACTGTACTAGTTCGTTTTATGACTAAAACAAACTAGTACATTAAATTAGTACTAGTACTAGTCATTAAACTTCTCTGGTCCTTGGCTATACCATCTTAAATTCAGGAATTTGGCCTAGACAAAGACAATCTCTAAAGTCCCTGCCACCTCCTACTGATTTGAAATTAGTAAATTAAAAAAAAAGTTTAAATATTTAAAAATATATTGTGTAGTGAAGGTAATGTAAGCATGTGGCACAAAAATTTTTAAAGTAGCAAAAGAGATATAAGAAAAACTAATTTTCCATTCTGTGCAGTAACCACCCAGTTCTATTCCCCAGAGTCAAACTTAAACTTTCTTGCCCGTTTTCCAGAGATATTCTATGCATAGAAGGTAAATATACATATGACATTTAAAAATAATTAACCATGAGTTCACACTGATATCTCCCATTCCAACCTCACAACACAGGGCTCATTCTACTTTTTTCCCTCAACAAATTTGCAGCTCCCTTCTCTAACAGGGAAAAACTTGGCTCAAATAATCTTCAATATCTTTCCTTATTTGATCCATTACCTTATATGTAACCCATATCCTGGGCAATCATCCCTTTCTTCCTGGAATGTCCTCTCATCCCACTAGTCTCTGACACCCAGTACTGAGTTGTTGCCACCTCCATCCCTTTACTCATTTGGATGCCTTCCCCTTCTAAGCTGGGCTCAGATATCCCTTGGTGGAAGAGATACTTAAAATCAGGAAATCCAGTTAAATTTCCATTTCCCTTTTAGATAAATAACAAATAGGTTTTTTGTTTTTCTTAAGATTTTTTTTTATTTCTCGCCTCCCTCATTGTTTTGTGCTT
>JAQZBX010021706.1:0-32088 GCA_029593785.1 Cabassous unicinctus
TTTTATTGGGATTGCATTAAATCTGTAGATTAGTTTGGGTAGGATAGACATCTTGATGATGTTTAGTCTTCCTATCCATGAACAGGGAATATTCTTCCATTTATTTAAGTCTTCTTTGATTTCCTTTAACAGTGTTGTGTAGTTTTCTGTATATAAGTCCTTTACATCTTTAGTTAAATTTATTCCTAGGTATTTGATTTTTTAGTTACTATTGAAAATCGTATTTTTTTAAATTTCCTCCTCAGTTTGCTCGTTATTGGTGTAGAGAAATGCTACTGATTTTTTAGCATTGATCTTACAGAGTGCAACATTACTGAACTCCTTTATAAGTTTTAGAAACTTTGTTGTAGATTTCTCTGGGCTTTCTACATATAGGATCATGTCGTCTGCAAATAATGAAATTTTTACTTCTTCTTTACCAATCTGGATGCCTTTTATATCCTTTTCTTGCCTCAGTGCTTGAGTATGTACTTCTAAGACAATGTTAAATAGGAGTGGTGATAGTGGCATCCTTGTCTTGTTCCAGATCTCAGAAGGAAGGCTTTTAGGATTTCACTATTGAAGATGATATTAGCTTTGGCTTTTCATATATACCCTTTATCATATTCAGAAAGTTTCTTTCTACTCCTAGCTTTTGCATTGTTTTTATCAGGAAAGAGTGCTGTATTTTGTCGAATGCTTTTTCTGCATCTATAGAGATGATCATATGATTTTTTTCTTTCAATCTGTTTATGTGGTATATTACATTGATTGATTTTCTTATATTGAACCATCCTTGCATACCCAGGATGAAACCCACTTGGTCATGATGTATAATCCTTTTGATATGTTGTTGAATGCGATTAGCAAGTATTTTGTTGAGGATTTTAGCATCTAGGTTCATTAGAGAAATTGGTCAGTAATTTTCCTTTCTTGTGGTATCTTTGTTTGATTTTGGTATTAAGGTAATTTTGGCATCCTAGAATGAGTTAGGCAATATTCCTTCTACTTCTATATTTTGGAAGACCTTAAGCAGAACTGGTATTAGCTCTTTCCAGAATGTTTGGTAGAATTCAGCTGTGAAGCCATCTGGTCCTGGGCTCTTCTTAGTTGGGAGGTTTTTGATGACTGAGTCTATGTCTTTACTTGTAATTGGACAATTGAGCTCACCAATTTCTTCTTTCATCAATGTATGCTATTTGTGAATTTCTAGAACCTTGTCCATATCCTCTAAATTATCATTCTTGTTGGCATATAATTTTTCAAAGTATCCACTTATGATCCTCTTTATTTCTGTGGGGTCAGTAGTGATATCCCCTTGCTCATTCCTTATTTTGTGTATTTGCATCAGTTCTCTCTTTTTCTTTGTTAGTCTGGCTAAGGGTTTGTTAATTTTATTGATCTTCTCGAAGAGCCAGCTTTTGGTTTTGTTTATTGTTTCTAGTGCTTTCTTATTCTCTATTTCATTTAGTTCTGCTCTAATATTTGCTATTTCCTTCTTTCTACTTCCTTTAGGTTTAGTTTGTTGTTGCTTTTCCAGTTCCTCCAAGTGTGCAGTTAGGTCTTCAATTTTAGCTCTTTCTTCTTTTTTAATATATGTATTTATGGTTATGAACTTCCCTCTCAGGAAAGCTTTCACTGCATCCCATAGGTTTTGAAATGTTGTGTTGTCATTTTCATTCGTTTCAAGGTAGTTACTGATTTCTTTTGAGATTTCCTCCTTGACCCAGTTTGTCTAAGAGTGTGTTGTTTAACTTCCATATCCTTGTGCCTAATCTGTTTATCTGGCCCTTAGTGATTTCCAATTTCATTCCATTGTGGTCAGAGAAATTACTTTGTATAATCTCAATCTTTCTGAATTCATTGAGAATTGTTCTGTGGCCTAGCATGTGGTCTATCTTGGAGTATGATCCATGTGCACTTGAGAAGAATATTAATCCTGCTGCATTTGGATGTAGTGTTCTGTATATGTTTATTAAGTCCATGTCCTCTAATGTATTGTTGAGCACTTTTGTTTCTTTATTGATTCTCTGTCTAGATGTTCTAATGATGATGATGGTGTATTAAAGTCCCCCGCTATAATTGTAGAGGCATTTTTTTCTCCACTTAGTTTTTCAGAGTTTGCCTCCTGTATTTTGAGGCACCCTGATTAGGTGCATAAATGTTTATGATTGTTCTCTCTTCTTGAGACATTACCCCCTTTTACTAATATATAGTGGCCATCTTTATCTCTTACAATAATTTTGCATTTAAAGTATATTTTGTCTGATATCAAGATAGCTACTCCTGCCCTTTTTTGGCTATTGTTAGCTTGTAAAATTGTTTTCCAGCCATTCACTTTAAGCCTCCTTGAATCTCTGGGTCAAAGGTGGGTTTCTTGTATACAGCATATAGATGGATCATATTTCCTTATCCATTCTGCCAATCGGTGTCGCTTGAGTGGTGAATTTAATCCATTAACATTCAGTGTTATTACTCTCAACAAATTTCTTACTTCAGCCATATTTTCTTTGGGTTAATGTATGTCATATGT
Source organism: Cabassous unicinctus (assembly GCA_029593785.1). Lineage (NCBI taxonomy): Eukaryota > Metazoa > Chordata > Mammalia > Cingulata > Chlamyphoridae > Cabassous > Cabassous unicinctus. Next base: position 2,513 of record JAQZBX010021706.1, read on the forward strand.
TGTTTTGTTTCTGTTTTTGTCTTTTCAGTTGTTTTTAAACTCTCCTCCAACTCTCTCTCCCTTGTTTTTTTCTTTCAACTTGTACAACTTCCTTTAGTATTTCTTGAAGCACAGGTTTCTTATTGACATACTCTCTTACTTTCTGTTTATCTGTGAATATTTTGAACTCTCCATCATTTTTGAATGCCAGTTTTGCTGGATAGAGAATTCGTGGCTGGAATATTTTTCTTTTAATACTTTGACTATGTGATATCACTGTCTTCTTGCCTCCATGGTTTCATATGAGAAATCAGCACTTAATCTTATTGTGCTTCCCTTGTATGTGATGGTTTTCTTTTCTCTTGCTGTCTTGAGTATTTTCTCTTTGTCTTGAGCTTTGGACATTTTGACAGGTATATGTGTTGGAGTTGGCCTCTTGGGATTTATACTGTTTGGGGCATGCTGTGCTTCCTGGATCTGCACATCCATCTCTCTCAATAGGGTTGGGAAGTTTTCAGCCATTATTTCTTTCAACACTCTTCTGTTCCCTTTCCCTTCCTTTCTCCTTCTGGGATTTCCATAATGTGTATGTTTGTGCATTTTGTGTTGTCAGTTAAATACCTGAGTCCCTGCTGGATTTTTTCTATCTTTTTGTCTATCTCTTCTACTATCTGTTTGATTTCAGATGTTTTGTCTTCCACATCACTAATTCTTTCTCCTGCCTGTTCAAATCTGCTGTTATGTGAATCCAGCATATTTTAGATTTCTTGGATTGTGCCATTGATCACCATCATATTTGTTATCTTTTTGTGCATGTTTATAATTTCTTCAGTGTGTTCTCCCAGTGTCTGCTTTATATCCTTAATCTCTTTCTTCACTTCATTAAGTTGGCCCATGATATTTGTTTGGAAAGCTTTGATTAGTTGTTTGATGTTCTGCATCTCTTCCTGGTTTTTAGTTTGGTAGTGGACTGTCGATGTCTTCCTGTTTCTCAGTGTGGTTTGTAATTTTTTGTTGCCCTCTAGTCATCATTTTATCTTGATGGGTTTATTCAGTTGATTAGCTTCTCTCTCTGCTCTAGAGTTTTATTTAGCTGTGGTTCTTTGTGTGTGTTAAGTTTTCTCTTTGACGCTTTTTCTTCTTATTTTATTTCCTTGCTTCTTTCTATGTTCCCTTGAAGGCAAAAGATTAGGGCCAGAGGAATTGAAAGATGTGGGAAAGGAAGAAGGATAATAGTAATATTGATAAAAGTTAGAAGAGGGCCCAAATAAGACTTAGTGAAATGAATATTTAACCCATGTAGGCAGTGTAGAGTAATAGGGAAAAAAAGGGGAGTAACTACAATGGACTAGGAACCCAAATAGAAGAATATGTATATAATGATTTAGAAGGCTAAAATGATGAGGAGGGAGAGAAAGAGTGAAGAAAGGGCTGAAAGTAAAAAGTTAATATTAATTAAAAAATAAGAAGAGAGAATAGATAGAATAGAAATTGATACCCTTAAGTTGTGGGATAATGAAAAAACGTGGTGTGTAAGAACTACAACAGAAAGCAGAAGGCAGAAAGGTGAAGGAAGGGGAATAGATAGTTTGGGAGGCAAAATCAATATAGACAGAGAATGGGAAATCACTGAAGAAGCACATCAAAGAAGAGACAAGCTAGCAGCACCTAATTAAAAAGAAAAAGAAAAAAAGAAGGCAAAAAGAAGGGGGGGGAGGAAAGAGGAAAGAAAAGCAAGAGACAACAAATAAACAGAGAAAAACCAAACAACCACACAAGCAAGCAGTCAAACAAAGCTAAGGAGGAACAGTGTTCCTTCTAGGGTCCTTGTGGAACCTCTTAGCCTCCTTGTGTTTATCAATCAATTTCTCTGCAGGGTTCTATCTGCAGGTTTTGAGGCAGATTTTAGCTATTAAACTAAATTAAAAAGAAGAATTCATTTTTTAAAGTGACAGACTTCTTTTTATTTTTATTTTTGGCGAAATAAGGGACCAAAAATAAGTCCTCTTCTAGACCACTCCCTTCACCAAGGGGACCCTAATTAGGCTCGTGGAAACTAATCAGGCACTTCCTACTTCCTGGTCCCCCTAGGGGGGCTGAAGCTCTGATGCTTCTCAGTGCAGTGGAATAAAATTGGCTGACTCCGCGCCCTCTCTAGTCTAGCCTCAGTGTGACCGGGCTGCTGGGTAAATCAGGCTCTCTCAGCAGATTCGCCTCTTCCCTCAGCCTGGCGCTGCTTCAAGCCAGCTTATCTGCTCCCCAAAGCTATGAGAGAGTTCAGGCAGCCAAATCCACAGAAGGTAAACCCCTCCTCACCTTCTGTCAGAACCCTCCCTCTCTCAGGGATTGCTCCCTCACACCTGGTTGCGGTGCGGGAGTCGCAGCTCAAACCAGCCTTTTCCCCTGAGGGTGGGGCTCAGCTGTCTGTGTTAACCACCATAGGCAGGCTTAAAACTCACGAATCTCTACCGATCAGTCCAAGCCATCAATCTGCCTGTAGATAGATGTCCCAATGTTCTCACTCCACACGCCCACAGCACAGACCCCTGGGCAGGACCCTGTCCACAATCGGCCATCCTCAGAGAGCTAGTCAGCGAGTGCCCTCCTAAACCAATGCCATCTTGCCTTCCCCCTTTCTACATTATTTTATGAAAATCTAAGATTCCCAAAGGAATCAAGATTATCTTCCCCCTACCATCACTTTAATATGCAGATTGATGTGACCTCTGACAGGTTTTCCTGTTACCTTTTGTTATCGACATCAATTCAGTTTTTATTTAATAATGGCTTCCTGGAATTAGCCATTCAAATATTTCAGTTTAAACAATGCTTTTACAAACTTCTTGTAACTATTCATAGCCACATAGACTGGTTACTTCATCTTAAGACAAATTTCACCTTCACAAAACACATTCCCTTACTTAATGCTGCCTCCTACAATACACTTCTAAACTTGCCATATACATTGAAGTTTTGTCCTACATATTTCCATTCTGATTTTATGAAAACTAGCCATCTTATATTAGGACAAAACACAATCCCTTAAACAAACTTATCAAATTTTAGTCAGCACTTACACAAACCTTTTACTTCTTTCTATAAATCTCTTATCCCTCATTCTGTTCTGTGAAGAAAAATAAACTATTCATTTCAATTTAGGCAAAAAAGATTTTTTAGGAAAAGGTTTGTAACAATGTTTAGTCAAAACTTACAAATTTCATCATTTCAAAGCTTTAACATATATAATGCTAATTTATCTTATTAGTATCCATACTTATCTGTCAGTATAAACAATTATTTAATTTTTTGGCCATTTGAATAGTGCTCTTTCAAGAATTTTCATTTGTTAATTTAATATTACCATCTGGATGTATCAAAATATACACTGAACAAATTGACAAACACAAAAAGAGTTAAGACACACCAACAGAGACATAAAGCTCACTAATTTGCCACATTATTCTTACTCCTTTTGTATGGCTGTCTCCAATCTCTCCATCATTTCACATCTCTGATTTTTACTGCTTTTAAGATCTCTTCTGGAATCTGTGTTGCCTATAATATGCAAGCTTGCTCTTGGAAACATTTTCATTAGTAATCAGCAACTAGTTAAGAATACTTGAGCAGTATAGATGCAATTAGCACTAATTTAGCAGTTTAGACAGACAGACATTTAACATATATATTTTGGATTACTACTCTTCAGGAGTATACTTAGACAGGCTTGAATTTCATGAGTAAGTTATTAATTTAAACCTGAAAGTTCTTTTTTAACATCTTGATAAAAATTATGATCAAAATAAAATGTGAATAAAACTTAAAACATTGTCTAAGTAAAATACCATTCAAATTCTTCCACAGTTTACAGAAGTATTATGGGTTTTCAGTTTTATAATATATTTTTAATTGCAGATGTACAAACACTGCTAGCATTTTTTTTCTCTCTCTTACTTTCACAGAATTGTTCAGTTCAAAAGTTACAAAAGTTTAACAGCACTAATTTTATCGATGTGGCTATTCAGGCCCAATTAAAATTAGCATGGAAACAAAACAGAGAACATTAATGTTGCTAAGTTTATCTAATCTCCCAGCAGTTTAATTCTATCAGTCTTGGCTAGCCCACAGCCATACCATTCAGACAGCAGGGGTTTGCAGAGTTGCTGCAGGAATGTTTTCCTTATCTTAGTTAACTCTTGAGCAGAATGTTTTCTTACAAGCATGATTTCACTGACAAGTGCTGATTTAGCACTTCGGCTTGTGCGGATGTTGTATCTGTGATTTAGCCTATCTTTGCACAAGTGGTTTAACATGATTTAAAGATTCTTTTATAGTTTCTACATCCGAGTCACTATCTCCTTCTTATCTAGTTGCTCAGAAAGACCTGTCACTAAGGCAGAGGAGGAAGTCTGTAAATTGCTTTCTAGATGTAATTCTTCTTTCCTTTAACTGGACCATATTGACAGGCACCTGTTCCTGTATTTCCTCCAATTTCTTAGTGAAACTTCCTTCTGATCTACTTGTATTAGAGATCGTGTTCCAACCTCACCTCCTCCTCCAGTCATGTTGCCCTTGCTTCAGCTGCTAATTGTTTGTTAATTCTATCACACAAGGCAAGGAGGAAGGGCCACACAGTGGCTGCAGCCACCGCACAGTGGTCTTTCTTAATAAAAGTTCCCTTTACTCTCTTCCCTAACTGCACTAATCCAGCAGAAATGTATGGGGCATCCCCAACTCCCTCACAGTTCCCCAAGTGTTTACAAGCTGGACATGCTCATACCACATCAATGTGCATGGCTGCCCTGGTATTCCCCCCACAGATTCCCCTGTGTAGTGTAGGGTCTCCCCTACAGTATCTGGAATGGCTGACATGCTTTCAACTACCTTATCGCCAATGGGATTCTCTGGAATATCCTGCCAACCATGCCAATTGTAATGCAAGAATGTCAAGCCTGGAAAGGCTGACTGAAAACTTTGATATGCCAAAGAAACCACATGGGGAGGCCAGCAGCAGTCACATGATTTAAATCTACTCACATGTACCAATGATGGCTGATCAGGTCGTTCCCATACTGCACGGTGGGAAGACAAAGATTATATAGGACTAGACAGCACAAAGACGGGGTCTAGCTAATTCATAGAGCAGCTTGAATGTGCATGTAGCCTAATATATGATTAACAGTGAGTACGTGCATTCAGGGAAATCATGTGGGTTCCCAGAACAGTGAGGGCAGCATGTATGCAGGTTAATGATTACTAAACCTAGGGTCCCGTGTGCACTGTACTGAAACCTTCCAGGATAGATTGCTGGCCAATTCCACCCCACCCTTTCCAGAAATCTAAACAAATAACTAGTGGTGGAGGGAAGAAGGTATTTCATGTCCCTACACTCAGTGATTTGCAACTGAAGAATACAGTTGGGAAAGTAGGAAAATTAACTTTTAGTGGGGAAAACTACCAAGCACTAACAGCCAGTAGACCAAGTTTAACTCATCAATTAAAACTTTTGTTGATAGCATGTACCCTTGAAATGAGGATTTTGGTAACTGCACTTTACCACATGGGTCTTTCTCCCAGAAACTCATAACACCAGCTTAAGCATTAGGAGAACATCAGACAAACCCAAATTGAGGGAAATCTATAAAATACTTGACTAGTACTCCTTGAACATTCAAGGTCTTCAAAAACAAAGAAAGTCTGAAAAAGTGTCATAGCTCAGAGGTGCTTAAGGAGACAATTAAATGTAATAGGATATCTTGGATGAGATATGGAACAGAGAAAAGATCTTAGCTAAAAAAAAAAAAAAAATCCAAATAAAGCATGGAATTTAGTTTAAAATGATGTATCAAAATTGATTTATTAATTGTGATGAATGTGCCATAGTAATTTAAGATATTAATAATAGAGATCTTGGGTATGTTATGTGGGAATTCTTTGTACTATTTTTGCAACTTTTCTGTAAATATGAAAATATTTTAAAATAGAAACTTTATTTTAGTTCAAAAATTAAGGTCAAGAGATGGGTACAGGAATGGATTCATGGATTGTTATGTAATAATAATTTAAAAAAACTAAATACAGTGCTAACACATGGGATAACATGGATGAATCTTGAGGACCTTATGTTGAGTGAAGCAAGCCAGGCATTGAAGGATGAACATTACATGACCTCACTGATATGAATTAAGCAAATTGAGCAGACTCAGGGAGCTATTGTCTGGAAGGTAGGTTTACAGGAAACAGAAAGGGAGAAGAAGGTTGTGAGCCAATGCCCATATGGACACAATCTATGGTAAGGTGAAAGTGTGGAGTTGTGCATTGAAGAGATATAACAGGAGGGTAGTGATATTATTGGATTGGGTGATGCAGGTTTCACAGGTGGGTAGATTGGAGAGGGTGGGTTGGAAGGTCCAGGGAACTGGGGGGAGGGCTGGGAGAGGGACCAGGTGAACACTGGGGATTTGCGGATATGTGGCTGAAAGAACAAAGTTGGGAATGCTCTTATGGCAATATGACAAGGAAGGGTTAGTGGCTTAGGGTGTTGGATAGGGGGCATTCAGGACAGGATGCACCTGGAGCAGGCTTCTAGGGAATGTGTGAGTGATCATTTTGTCATAATGTGTTGTATTAGTGGGGGGAGACCCACATAATGAGCAGGAAGGAGTTGGACTCTCATCCTGGGGAGGACCAATTTGTTCACAAACAGAGGGGCGGGATTCTCTCGAGAGCATGGGCAGTTCCTAATAGGATAGGACAAACCAGTGTGTCAAGACCTCAGCGTTGTTGCAAGTAACTACCAATCTTGTGATCCTAGTGAAGCTAGGGGGTCACTGTGGTCCCTGAGGGGTGGGGGAGGGAGGGATAGCATAGAGCAAACAGGGGGTATTTAGTGGGCAATGGAAGTGTTCTACATGATCTTGCAATGATGGACACAGGACATGGTTAATATCATCAAAATTTAGAAAAGTGTACGGTCTAAAATGGAATCCATAATGTAAATCATTGACCATGGTTAGTAGCTATTTGTATATCAGTTGTAACAAAGGTACCATTCACATATAAAAAGGTATTAATATGGGAAGGGGAGAAAGGGAGGATGTTGGGTATATGAGAGCCCCCTGTATTCTGTATGTGACGTTACTATGACCCAAAACTTCTTTGAAAACAAAGTGAAAAAAAGTAAGGCACAGGGAAATAAGTGGAAGAAAATGCCACTGTACATATAGGAAACCAGTTATTACAGTGATGAAAAGAAAAATGTCAAACAAATTTTTAAAAATATTTTTCATTATTTTTTAATATTCCAATCTTTTAATTTTATTTTAGTTTTAGTTTTTAAAAACTTTTTATGTATTTTATTTCTTATATTTAAAACTATCAATTATTTCATTTTCCTATTAATTGTATTTCGCTATTTTATTGGCTTCATTTTTGAAGAAGCTTTGGATCACAGAAGGGTTACAACTGCATCAGGGGAAGAACATTGGTGTGGGGTGTCAGTGGTGAGGGATACATGGGAGGAAGTTCACCTGGGCATAAATATAAGGAATATAAATATGTTCAAATGTTCACAGGACATTGTCATAGTGGGTGGAGACTTAAACAATAACCAAGAAAATATTGAATTCCCATCCTGGAGACCTCTGCCACATTCTCTAATGGAGCAGCAACAGTCTCCCAAGTGCAAGGGCAATGACTGGTGAAGGAGGGTGGTCCATTGATGGGCCCTTTATATTGACAACTATGCTTCTGAGCCTTTGCTCTTGAAATTGCAACTTAGCCTAGTGTTGTGGGGTGCCTAAAAGTTGCCTCCTGAGACTCTACTTGTTGCTCAAATGTGGCCTCTCTAAAAGCCAAACTCAGCATATAAATGCATTACCTTCCCCCAGTGTAGGACATGACTTCTGGGGATGAGCCTCCCTGGCACCAAGGGATTACTACCAAGCACCAACTAGCAATGCAAATGGAAAAAGTCCTCAAATAAAAGGGGGGAAATGTAAAGACAAATGAGTTTATATGGCTAAGAGACTTCAAAGTGAGTTGGGAGGTCTTCCCAGAGGTAACACTTATGCATATCTCAGCAGGATCTCATAGACTGTCAAAGTGGATACTACCCCAAATAGTGGGTCTCCTGAGGGCTCTGGAGACACCTAGGTCCTGTGGTCAGGTCAGATAGCTTCTCAGAGTTTGGTGCCTTGCCAGTGGGCCCTACTTTGGAGTTTGTGTTCCTGAGAGTGACAGAGTTGGACTCAATTACGGCTTCCCTACACATGGCTCATCCATCCCTTCTATTTAAACCTATACTTGGTGCTGGGGTTTGTAGGTGTACATCCAAGAGACTGGAGTCTTTGGGCTGTCCATGTGCCAACTGGGCTGGAACCTCAGTGGAGTTGCAACACCTACTCTCCAATTCATTGGACTCACCTAGGACCACTAACAAGGAAGTGAGGATTGAAAACCACCATACCAAGGAAACAAGAGAGCCAACAACTGCAAGCAAGAGATTCCCATCCATCAGCTGTATGGGATAAAAGCCCCCCTCTCATTAGAGGTGGAGTGGACATCACCATCCAAGAATCCTCAGGATTGGGGAGTGAACTATGGGCTAGAGTGGACTTACTGGTATTCTACTACAGACATATTATGATTCTAGCATTGAAAAATATTACAACATTGATGTGGAGGTAGAGGCCACTGGAGGCTCTGGGGGCAGGGAGAGGGAAAAACAGGTGTGATATGGGGGCTTTTTCGGGACTTGGGAATCATCCTGAATGACATTGCAACAACAGATATAGGCCATTATATATCTTCCCATAACTTGCAAAATTGTGTCAGCGAGAGTGTAGACTACAATGTGAACTATGATCCATGCTCAGTGGCAAAGCCCCAGGATGGGTTTATTGATTGCAATGAATGTTCCACACTAATGAAGGATGTTTATGTGGGAGGGTGTGGGAGGTACGGGGAGTGGGGCATATGGGAATCCCTATATGTTTTGAGTAACATTTATGTAATCTAAGTATCTTTTAAAAAATAAAAGAAATTATTAAAAAATACTAAAATATTGATGGTAAAATCTAGGTGGTGGCTATACAAGTAGTATTCAACGTAAAGTTCCTTTAACTTTGCTGGATATATGAAAATGTTCATTACAAAATGATAAAGTATGTTAATGTAATTTAAAATATTAATCTTAATACTCTTTTCTTTGTTGTACAACACTTCTTTTTTTCTTTATTATTTACTGACATGATTACATATACAAACTTCAAAAAATAATATTCATTATTGATTTCTTTTCTGGCCATTGTACTATTGATTTCATGTCATAACATTGTTATTACTGAAAATAATTTTATCATAAGGATGTATGGTTAGAAGTTATTCCCCCTGAGTAAATAATAAAGAAAATATATATAATCGTGTGCAACCTAGTATATACTGCCCAAATTGACCTGAGCCCAGCTCCCATCCTAGTGGAAAGTCTGTAATGAAGGAAGAGTCAAGGCCATGCAGGTGGTCTCACTCTACTCTCTGCAGAAGGCATCTGCAAGGACATTGGTGACTTTTGGCTCAGGCACAGTGTGGCAGCAGTCAGAACCCCAGGAAGCTGGAGCAGGAAGGGGGAAAAGGTGATATCCCCTGGTATCTGGGGGAAAAACCCCAAAACATGATTTTATAACTGATGTCATGATTCTAGTTTTGTCTCTATTGTTGGGTAGTCAGGAATACCGGGTTTAAGCCTCAGAAGTACCTTTATATTTTTTATGCAAATTTTTTGAAAACAAATATAAACAGCATTAATATTTTGTTGCCATTTATAAATCATTCTAAAAACTCCACCCCATCTACCTAATTTGAATTATAATGCATTAGACATTCAAGGCAGATATTCACAGGGGCCTACCTATCCATTTGTTTTAATTTTTAGCTTCAATTTCCTGATTTTCAGGGGTATTTAGCTCCTCCATTGCCTCAGAGTCTTTGCCACATTGGAGTCTTTGCATATGGAAATGAAACTCTACTGTCTCAGACCAAAACTTCTTCAATAAGGATTTTAGAGGAGTGATGGAGGAGTTTACTAGGCAATGCCAACAACTTCAAATGCATAGGTCTGCTGGCTAGAATGGCCCAGGTGGCAAGGCTGCTCTCATTGCAGCCTGGACCTGCTGCAGGGCCCCAGTCAAAACTGAAAGTGTTGAAGCAGTGTTCCAGACTGTGGAAATTGCTGCCTCCAAAATTCAAAGAGACCTACCAGGTATTGTACTTTCTTGTTAATAGTGGGAGACATGAAATATGGTAATTTGTCCTCTACTTAGGAGGAGATGTCTCAGTATTGCCCAACCAATACACCTGAAATAATTTCACTGATAATCCCATTATTTAACTCTCACCATCTGTAGCACTTATGCCTCCAAGGTACCTCTTGCTCACCTAGTCTAACATGATATCATTATCCTATAGGGAGCATTTTGATGAGGTCATTTCTCCAAGATTCTAAGAGCCATCCTAACGTTATGATAGCACCATCTCTGTGTCCTTGCCAGGGTTTACTGCTGTATCATGGAAGAAAGTGCTCTCATGAATAAATTCTTCCTTATCCAACAGATAATCCTTGATTATCCAACAGATAATCCTTGATTATCCACACTCAGGATCCAGTCCCATATTTAATCTTCTGTCTGACGCTGATACATGTTGGCTAGGTCCTGCAGCTCCTTTGAGGAATACTCCCTTTCCTTCCTTAAAAGGCCCATCATATATGTTGTGACTTAGACCTAATTATTAGCTGTTGAAGAAGAGAGGGGATTAAGATCCTGTGGGGGAAGGGGTGATTTCCTGCAAGGCAAAAATTTCTGCATTGAGATAACATTGGGGCAAATCTTCATGACCCAGGATTCAGTAATATATTCTTACATATGACACAAAAAGCACAAGCAACAAAAATAAAAATAGATTATTTTGACATCAGCAGCATTAAAAACTTGTGTACCTCAAAGGATATTATCAAGAAAGTGAAAAGTTAAATTGCAGAATGGGAGAAAATAGTTGCAAACCATATTGGATAAGGGCTTAGTATCCAGAATTTATAAAGAACTTTTACAATACAACAACAAAAATACAAACAACACAATTAAAAAGTAGGCAAATGACTTGAATAGATATTTTTCCAAAGAAGATATACAAATGGACAATAAACATATGAAAAGATGTTCAATATCATTGGCCATCAGGGTAATGCAAATCAAAACCATGATGAAATGCCACTTAACACTCACTAGGATGGTTACTATTTAAGAAAATAAGAAAGGAAAATAAGAGCTCATTAGAGAAGATGTGGAGAAATTAGAACTCTAGCGCATTGTTGGTGAGAATGTAAAATGGTATATCACTATGGAAAACAGCAATATGGCAGTTCCTCAAAAGAATTTCACTTCTAGTTATGTACCCAAAGATAGGAAAAACAGGGTCTACAACGGATACTTGTACATCAATGTTTACAGCAACATTATTCACAATAGCAGAAAGGTGGAAACAACCAAGTGTACATCAACGAATGAATGGATAAATGAAATGTGGTACATACATACAATGGAATATTATTTGACTATAAAAAAGAAAGAGGTTCTGAGACATCCTGAACCATGGAAGAACCTTAAAAACAGTATGTTCAATGAAATAAGCAAGACACAGAAGGACAAATATTGTATAATGCACTCATTAGAAATGTCTAGGAATGTCAAATCCAGACAAGGTAGATTAGAGGTTATCAGAGGATGGGAGGAGGGGAAAGGAAGCATATATGTTTGATGGGTATGGGGTGTATGTAAATAAAATTAATAAAAATTTTGGATTAGAAATATGGTTAGGGTTAAGGTCAATGTTTAGTTTAATATTAGTACTTGGCTTAGGGTGTGGATTATGTTTAGGATTAGGGATTGTGTTAAAGTTGGGGTAAATCTTAGGTTTAGAGTTAAGCTTAGGGTGTCATTAGAGTTAGATTTAAAGACAGGTTAGGGTTTACTATAGACATTTAGTTATGGAAATACTGTGTTGGAGTTAAGGTTCAGTTTAGGGTTAGTGTTAGCTTTGCTTATGATTAGGATTATGATAAGGCTTTCAGTTAGGGTTAGGTTCAGGCTAAAGTTTATGTTTTTGTTAGGGTTAGGGTTAGATTTAAGATTCTGCTTAAGGTTAGGCTTAGGTTTGAGTTAGTTTTAGGTTTATGGTTAGGACTAGAATTAGGTGGGTTAGGATTATATTTTGGTTTTGGATTAATATTATGGTTAGAATAAGAGCTAGGGTTAGGATAAGGGTTAAAGTTATGTTTGGTGTTAGTGTTGGTTTTAATGATTATGGTTAAGATGAGAATTATGCTTATAATTAAGAGTTAAGTTTGGGTTAAGTTTAGCCTTCATATTATGCTTAGGGTTACAGGTCAGAGTTTGTATAACATTTGGGTTTGGTTATGGTTAGGTTCAAATTAGAGTTAGGATTGGGGAAAGTATATGATGTGGGTTAGGTTTAAGGTTAAGGATAATATTATTGTTTGGTTAGAGTAAGGATAAGCTAAAAATAAATTTGGCATTGGCTTCAAAGGAGGAGGCTGCTAACATTTTTCCCTTATGTTTTTAAATTTTTTTTTTAAATTTACAAACATTTTAAATTGAAGTTTATCATTCATACATAAACATCCATAAAGAATAAGTGTTTAGTAAAAGTGAAATTACAAAACAAACATGCATATCATCACACAGGGCTCCCATACATCACCTCACCACTGACACCTTGCATTGTTGTGAAACAATTGTTACAAACTATGAGAGGGCATCATCAAAACATTACTACTGGGAAGCGGGAGTGGCTCAGTTGATAGAACCCCCGTTTACCATATGGGAGGCCCCGGGTTCACTTCCCGGGGCCTCCTTGTGGGGGCAGGCCGGCCTGCGCAGCCTAGTGGGCTGATGCAGCAAGCCCTCACAACAGGAAGTGGGTGTGGCTCAACCGATAGAGCCCCTGTTTACCATGTGTGAGGCCCCAGGTTCGCTTCCCGGGCCTCCTTGTGAGGGCAGGTCGGCCCGCGCAGCGCGAGGGTCTGATGCAGCGGGACCTCACAGCGAGGGGAAGATAAGCAGACACGGAGAAGACACACAGCGAATGGACACAGCAAGCACAAGCAGCAAGGGGGGGATAAATAAATAAATCTTTAAAAAAAAAAAAAAACATTACAAACTATATTCAATATCTTACATTTGGTGTATTTTTTCACCAACCTATCTGGTTATTGACACCCCGTATGGGTGTCAATAATAATAACATACTTGTTATTATTCATGAGAAAATGTTCTCATATTTGTTTGGTTAACCACAGTCCATCTTCTACCACAGGATTTATTGTTATACAGTCCCATGCTTTGCACAATTCATTCAAAGTGCTCACTCATTGGCTCTCATATTCACCACAGAGTTGTGTTGTCATCACTTCGATCAATTTTAGAACATTTTCATTACTCCAAAAGGAAAAGTCCCATACCCCCTTATACCCATCTAATATTGTCCCTTAGAATTGATATATCTCCTTTGCCATTGCTTCAAAAATTACAATATCACTGTTTACTATAATCCACGTTACATTAGTTGTAATTTTCCCATGTATAATCATGTTCCTTATACTTTGTAAAAGAAAAACATTCTTATACTATTAATCTCAATCTTCATCCACCACCAAGAAATGACTTGTACATGAAGAAATATGATCACTTCAAGCATTTGCCACCTCCTCCTCCTTACCATTAGGTCTTGTAAGAGCTTGTGCTCTCCACAGCTAAGGGGGACCTGTGCCCCTTGAGCCCTAGTGTCTGTCAGGAGCCCCACACTGCTTCGTTTCATGTGAAGTGGGTTTTGTCTGTGTACAATTCATTTCTTATTTAAAATTTAATTGCCATTTAAAAGTTTATTAGCTTTTTCTGAAAGTAGAACATTTCAGTCATGGTCAAAAAGGAAAAAAGATGTTGGGGAGGATATTAGTCAGACTCTACTTGAAGATGGTAAGAAGACATCCAAAATTGCTTTACATGAAATAGGGAGTTCAGGTTGGGGTATTGGGGATTTACAGAAGTGAGGCACTGCAAGAGCCAGGCTGCCTTGAAAACTTGCATCTGAATCAAGGAAATACCATGCCCAGGAAGGATTCTGTCTTTGTCCCATCAGTGAAGCAAAAAACGCCTCTGGGTTGCTGTGGGCAGTTTCCATCTTCTTAGGTTTCTCCTCTGGTGGGCTCATGGCTGTTGGCATCTCTAGTCTAGGTTCTTAAAACAAGGTTTAAAAAGAGAAGCTTTTCTACATTGGAAAAATAGGGGATGAATTGGGAGAGGGAGGGGGTTACATGGGAATCCATCATACTTTCAATGTAACTTTTCTGTAATCTAAAACCTTTTAAAAAATAAAGTTTATTATATTTTAAAAAGAGAGAAGCTTTTGATGTGTGTGTGGCTGGCCTCAAGGGATAGTATTTTGTAACCTACTCATCATGTTCTCCCATTTAAAAAATTGTTATTGTCAATTGAAAGAATGATGACTAGTTTCTTAGAAAATCACTTGCCAAAAAAAAAAGCCAATGAACCACTACTGAATTTTGTGTTAATAATGTACCCCCACAACTTTTTTGAAGCCTTTAGTAGCACTAATTGTTTTCCTGTCAATTCTTTGGTATTTCCTATATATAAGATCATTAATGGTGGTGAAAAAGTCTGTTTTTTCTTTTTCTAGATCAAGCTGCCAGCCTTACTCCTCAGATGCCACTACCTTCTACTTCCTCTTTCATGGCTACCTTGAAAACAATCTTGCAGCTGAAGGGCTGCGGAGAAAAACAACTAAGCCTGAAGGGAATGAAAGGGAAAAAGACAACTTCAGATCCTAGCTATTCTAAATATCAAATTTGCCCTGACCTCTCCCTTCTCCCTCCCTCTCACCCCTGCTATCCAGAAGCCTGAGAGGTTCCTAACTGGGTAGTTTCTTATATTCCCCCTCACTCTTAGTCCTTACAGATTCCAGATGGCCTAATTTCTGTTAAGGAAAACATTCCAAATGAAGTTGTGCTAATCACAACCTCAGAAAATCCCTCATCCCTCTCTGTGGAACCGAACCATCCTAAGTGCAACCCCTCAACCATCCCAGTGATCAACCCCCCTCACTATCTTTGAGAGATTTTACTCCAAAATTTTAATTGCTTGTTGTCTCTGTTTCAGTGAAGTTGAGTTCTACTCTCTCTCCCCTGCTGTAGCAGCCCCCTGAAAAAAGTCATCCTTGGCAGTTTAATATTGTCTGGTGCAGTTTTATCTTTGACAGTCCTAATTGTTTGATTAATCAAACAATCACACCAATAAACATCTCACAATATGATAAGATATATGAAGAATATTAAAACTATAAAAAAGAGTAGAGGCAACTAGGGATACTAATTTAAGATTGAGGGATTAGGGAATGCCTTTCTGGGATAGTGAGTGGTGGTAGAAGTGATAGAAGGAAATCTAGGTATTTGTTTCATCTTTTGGTGAAAAAAATGATAGGATTTGATTCACAAATATGGATGGAGAGAGATGGAAGGTAATATAAATCTTTCCCTCAAATGCTGTTGGAATGTTTTCTCTCATATAGTTATACAAGAATGCCTCTACTAGTCTATATATGAAATCACGTGTATAGGTGTTTGATGCTTAGATGCAGACACTTCCTTACCTGACAGAGAATCATAGGCATATTGACTCTGCTGCACTCAATGCCATCTGTCCTCTCTCCTCACCCTCCTTTCTATGGCTCATGAGAGAGTTGTTAAGATCCTGTGAGGAATCATGTGTGGTTTTTTTGCAAGACAAAAAGCTCTATTATTCTCAAACCAGGGTGGGGGAGGAATGGGCCACTTCTGCAGGCCCAAAACGTTTTGAAGAAATCTGGGGTTTCAAGGATTTTCAAGAACATTGATGCACATGCTTTTTATCTACAATCTCAGGATTTCATTCATTCCCAAATAAGGCCATTCCTATAACAAGACCCATTTGCTGGGATGGAGGATTCTGCCTTCACTGGTGTTGTGCTCCCTTCTAATTTAAGCTCTGAGCCTGATCTTCAGGTTATCTACTGTCTGGCTCCAGGAGATGAGAGTCTCATTATCTACTGCCAAAGAGGTCATCTGGCTTACACTCATCATTACATTATGGATTTATCACACTTGTTCTTTTATTGTCTTTTTAAAAAATGCATTCATAGTAGCCAACAAGAGCCATCCAATTCCATTGTTCTTTTTTTTTTTTTTAAAGATTTATTCATTTTATTTATTTATCCCCCCCTTGCCGCCCGAGCTGCTGTGTCCACTCGCTGGGCGTCCTCTCCGTGTCTGCCCATCTCCCCCTTGCTGTGAGGTCCCGACGCATCAGCCCACGGTGCCGCGCGAGCCGGCCCGCCCTCACAAGGAGGCGCCGGGAAGCGAACCCGGGGCCTCTCATATGGTAAACGGGTGCCCCATCCATTGGGCCACACCCGCTTCCCGCGTGAGGTTGCTGCATCAGCCCACCGCACCGCTCAGGCCGGCGTGCCCTCAGAAGGAGGCCTACGGACGCGAACCCGGGCCTCCCATATGGTAAACGGGGGCTCTATCCACTGAGCCACACCCGCTTCCCTCCATTGTTCTTAAATGACTACTTCTTTGACCTTCTGAGATTCCTGAAATATTGCACCCTGCTGTTTATCCTCTTCCAGTTCTCCAGGTGTGAGGGTTTTTACAATTGCACTGCTACTGGTCCAGGGACTTTCAGTTCTGGACCTACCATTAGTGAGACGGTCCTCATTCCCAGACAGTAACAGATGACTCAGCTCCAAGATCTCATTTTAGAATCTCCTAAATTTATCCCACTTCTTTACCAACTTTGTAAGCCAAGTTCGTCAGGACTCTCATACCCTGAGATATGACTGTAGGGGTTTATTGGGGAGGGCTTTCAGGAGGGGTCAGTGAGGAAACCAGTTTGGGGTAAAAGAGAAGTTCAGTTGCAGGCCACTTGTGACAGTGGACTCAGCTAGTCCCACAGGAAGTGTGATGATTAAGTTCCATGTGTCAACTTGACTAGGTTAGAGTGCCCAGTGATTTGGTCAAGGAAGCACTGGCTTGATTGTTTCTGTGAGGGTATTTGATGGATTTAAATCATTAGTCAGTTTATTGCATCTGTAGCTGATTATATCTACACTCAACAAAACAGATTGCCTTCAGGACTGAGAGAAATCTCATCCAATCAGTTAAAGGCCTTAAAAGGAGAAGTGATGAATTCAACAGCCAGAGAGAAGAATTTCTATGTCTACTTCAGCCCACCAGATTCTCCTGGGGAATTCAACATCTCCTTCTTCAGAGTTTTCTCCTCTTAGTTCTGTTTCTCCAGAGAATGCTGACTAATACAGGGAGTTCTGGAGCTGGGGTGGCCTTTAGAAGATGATCTGAATTGAGAAACAGGGATGTGCCTTCTACCTTTGCATCAATTGGTTACTAGATGTATGCTGTCTTTGGGAAGAGGGTGTAATTTTGGGATCACTTTACCCAAAATACCTAATGGCCACCAAGAGCCATCCCAATCCCTACCAAGTTTCTCTTTCACCTTCCCCAAGGCAGTTACTGTGGAGTGAATCAACTGTGAGCTGATACTTCCAGAATCTGGTAGAATGAGTGCATTGAACAAGAAAGAATCCACTACAGGTAGGTTGTCCAGGGACAACTGGAACGGATAGCCCAAAACATGAGACTTTCAGTGTTAAAAATGGAGTTGTCCAAATCAAACCAGGATGATTGTTAACTTGGAAGCCCTGACCTGAACATACTATAGGGAGTTAAAAATTTTCCAACTTCAATTTTATTGGTAATGTTGAATATAAATCAGTAGAATGTGCATCACTAGTTAAGTTGCTGGGCCACTGGATGAACATTCAAAGAGCTTAAAGCCTACTAGAATATTTGTGACATTAATTGATTTTTACTCTTCAGTAGGTGAGTCATTGAACCCGAATATTGACATCTCTTAAGTCAGACATAAAAACAAGAGCTCAAATAAGACCATTACAAAGAAAGTAAAGGATCATATCAAGTATCAAACTTCATAGACTCCAGATTAACTAGCAACAGCAGCAGAATCACCAGGAACCTTAGCAAATATGAAGTCCCATTAGCAGAAATGCTGATTTGGTATGCTTGGGGTGGAGGCAGGAGACCACTGGGAGCTGGCTTTTTAACAGTGTTCATAAGGGATTCTTATGCAAGTGGAAGACACTGTACTATTTCTGCCATCAACTTTTTCTTTTAATCCATTAAACAGTTATGCATTTGAATTTCTAGCCATCCTGATTGCCAGGTAAAATACAGAAAACCCAGTTTAGTTTGAATTTCTCATAACAAATGAATATTTTTAAAAACTATGTCCCATGGGAACATATAATAATATAAAATAATATAAATCATATTATAATGTTATAAAATATTATAATAATGCTATTAATTATATTATAAAATATATGGTATTTTATTATAATAAATTATAGTATTTTAAATATAATATAAAATAAAAATAATAAATCAGCCATTGTTTATCTGAAATTCAAATTACCTGGGTATCCTCTATTTTTACTTACTAAATCTGGCAATCCTGCTATCAAGGGAATTTTCAATCATATGCAAAAATAGAAAGAATAAAAGAGTAAACCCACAGGTTACCATCACACTTTTTGGAGAATTATCAATATTTGAACCAATAATCTTCAATTTAAGTGTTTTGGCTATAATGCTCCATACTGTGGGAAAAATAGGGAAAAAAATTGTATTGTTCCCTTAGTTAGCTTATCATCACATTTGGGGAATAAGGTCAACATTCAAGAAACAACTAGTGAAGAGCTAAGTGCTAAAGTCTGTGATTCTGACTGCATGTTCTGCAGGAGTTTCCAGAAGGAGAATCAGTGTTGTCTGGAGTGATCTTGGAAGAGTTCAGGCAGGAGTGTAGATTGTATTAGGTGTGGTAAGATCTGTATAAATAAAGAAGAAATGACCAGGAATTTCCAGATAGAGTAACCTGCATAGCTAGGTTTGATTCATTCTGTATCTATAAAAGTTTCCCCATTTGAAAGCACTCACCCCTTCTGCTTCACATTGCAATCCTCAGGGCTTAGAGCAGGTGTACCTCATCTGACCAATATATATCAAGCATGGCTATAAATTGTATAATCAGGACAGGTGAGCTCTTGAACCACTAAGCCTTATGGCTTTTCAGGCTTCTTGGTGTGATTCATTAGTTAACCTCTGGAATATCCTTCTTCTGATGTCATTAGAGCAATAAATATTACCTTGATTGAAAGTAGTTCTGGGGTGAAATATAATTGGTAGGAGAAAAAAATTTCTATTCAGTTGGCCACTTTTATGCCAATGCTTATGAAAAGACATGGGTACTTGAATCTAAATGTGCATGTCAAATAATTAAAAGTAAAGTATTATGTATACCTCAACCCTTAAAATTGCATTGAATATTTAAAATGGTCTATTTTTAAAGATGTGTGAATGACAATAATACAAAATATAGAGTATTATGAATTTTATAGTATTTCACTTTTCATTCCTCTAAATTATAATTGCATCTTGAAGTACTAAAGATATAAACTTGAAAACGTGTCTCCTTGAACTATAATATGGATACAGATCAAGAAACATCAACTGAACAGTATCCCAAGATGACTTCCTCATACTCTCTTCTAGTCACCTTTCCCCACTCCCTAGGATAACAATTATCCTGACTTATAATTGCATAGAATAGTTTTGTCTGGTTTTGTACTCTTTCTCTATATATATAATCATACAGTGTGCACCCAAACAATTATAATTTTTAAATAACTTGTTATTACTTATGTAATGTACACTGAGCATTAAAAAATTGTGAAATCCACCTTAATTTTTAATTAGTTTTTAGATTTTATGCATGTCTCTGTGCAATTTATTTGATCAAGTTTACAAGCTGTTTAGAGGTCCTGCATAAAAAGAAAAGTTCCCATTACTTTACGAGATTTCTAGTAATCATTTTATTCTGACCATTTTATTATTTTTATTATTTACCCACTTCCTCAAAACTTAATTCTTTGACTTCTCCAGGTGCTTTACAATCTTTACCACATCTACAGTAAGGATAGAAATACAAGTATAAAATGTGCAACTTATTTTCTGGCTGGTGTGCCTACTGGGAGCTGGTGGCCTTAGGTAAATAGTTGTGGTTGCCAGTTCTGTTCCTGTAAGGACAGCTTTCATCTTTCAGAGCCATACTCTTGGACCTGCTTTCAAGAATGGGTTTGCATCCAAGACTAGAGGTTAAGAGCCAAAGTTTTATTGTTTCCACTCACCCCATTATGAGCATAAGTCCAATTCAAAAACAGTCCATCCATCTTATAAACTACAAATAAGTTCAGTAATCTCTATCCTTGACAAGACACTGCATGGATTAGTAGTTTAAATATCAGGCTTACACAAAGGTAACTGGCACTTATGTTTATAGACCATAAAATCTGAAAACTGTGCCCTGAACAAGATTTAGCATTGCCCTGAGACAGTCTTCTTTTTTCTTTTATCTTTTTAAAGAAGCTTTAGATTAATAAATGTTATATAAAAAATATAGGGGATTCCCATATACCCCAACCCCTCCCCCTCCCACACTTTCCTCCATTAACAATATCTTTTATTAGTGTGGTACATTTGTTACAATTGTTGAGCACATATTGAAGAATTGCTAGTAACTATGGTCTATAGTTTACATTATGGTTAACACTTCCAACAGCACAATTTTATTGATTTTCACAAAATGTATAATGGCTTATAACCATCATTGTAATATCATGCAGTACAATTTCATTGTCCCCAAAATGCTCCATGTTACACTCATTCTTCCCTCTTCCTCTCCTCAGAACCTCTGGTGACCACTGTCTTTATATCAATATTATAAGTTTTTCCATTACTAGAATAATAATAAGTCTACTTTGGTTCATAGTTGCATTGCCTGCTTATGTTTGTTCATTCCTCAGTCTTGAGGATTTGGGGATTGTGATGCCCACTCTGCTCCTGATGAAAGGAGGCTTAGATCCCATGGGACAGATGGGTGGAACTGTCTCGCTTGCAGTTGTAGATACTTTCTATTTTTGGGGATGGGCATTGACCATCATCAAACTTTTGTTAGTTTACTGGTTGAGTCCAATGAATTGGATGGTAGGTCTTGGCTGCAACTCTGCTGAGATTCAGAGCTCAACTGGCATATGAATAACCTGAATATTTAAGTCTCTGGGACACACATTTAATGGGTAGAGTGCTAATCATAGGTTCAAATAAAAGGGGCGTAAGAACCATATGTCGGGAAATTATAACTGAGCCCAACTCCAATACATTGGGGGGATAAGTTATCATATATTCCAAGGTAAGGCTAACTGGCAAGGTGCCAAATTCCTGGGGTCATCTTCCATGCCTATAGTGTCCAGATGTCTCTAGAACTCTCAGGAGCCCCCCTGCTTGAGGCACTGTTTACTGTGGCAGTCAGTGAGATTCTCTTAAGACATGCATAAGTGTAACCTCTGGAATGACCTCCTAACTCACTTTGAAATCTCTTAGCCATAAAAACTCATTTGTATTAAATATTTCCCCCTTTTGGCCAAGGTCTTTTTCCAAATGCATTGCTAGTTGACACTTGGTAATAATCCCTCAGTGCCAGGGAGGTTTATCCCTGAGAGTCATTGCCCCATGCTAGGGGAGAAAGTAGTGCATTTATATGCTGAGTTTGGCTTAGACAGAGGCCACATTAGGGCAACAAGGAGGCTTTCAGGAGGTAACTCTTAGCCAATAAATAATACTAGGCAGTTCAATTTCACAACAACAACATTTATAAGAACAGGCATCAGTATCTAGGGTCTGGAACATTGGTCTGTCCTCCTTCACTAGGCACTGCCCATGTACTCTAGAGATTCTTACCAATGTATTAGAGAATTCAGTAGGACTCCCCAGGATGGAAATTCAGTGTTCTTTCTCTTATTGTGTGGGTCTCCACTCACCAAGACAACATCCCCTGACCATTTGAACACATTCATATTCCACAGAGACATGCCCCAGGTGCACTCCTTCCCACACATACCCGCCACCAATACCCTGCACCAGTCATCTTCTGTCATTGTTGTGATTCTTCTGCAATACAAAACCTCCCCCAAAACAAAGCCTAATTAATTAATTAAATAAAATAAAAACCATTAAGAAAGTTTAAATTTTTTTTTTTCCATTGTGCCCTTCATTCCCATAAGACCTATTATCTTTTATGTACCATGGCAATTTCTTCTGTGTGTTCCCCCAGTGTCTTATTTTTCTTCCATTTTAGTTTCAAAGAAGCTTTAGGTAACAGAAAATTCAAATAGAATATTTGGGGATTCCCAAATACTCCACCCCCACCCCTTCTCACATTTTCCCCTATTATAAAATCTTACCTGAGTATGGTACATTTTTTACAATTGATGAACAAATATTGAAGAATTGCCACTAACTATGGTAAATGGTTTACATTATGGTTCACATTCTGTACTGTATGGTTATAAGTTCTAACAAAATGCATAATGGCCTGTATCTGTCATTGCAAGATCATGCAGAACAATTCCAATGCCCTGAGAATGCCCCATTCTCCATCCATTCTTCCCTCCTGCTTTGCTCAGAATCCATGCTAAACAGTAGTTGCAATTTTTGAAGAATAAGGTTCATAGTTACATGCATTAATATTGAGGGCTTGACATATTGGTCTGTCTTCTTTTATTAGTCACTGCCTATGTTCTTGAGAGACTTTTGACCCTTATTTGAGAACCTAGCAGCATTCCCCAAGATGGGAGTTTAATATTGTCTTTCTTTCTTTTTTTTCCAACATTAGAGTATTTTAATTACTCAAAAACAAAACAAAACACCAATATCATAACCATATTTTAGTGCTACTTTCTCCTCTCCAACACTTACAGTTTTCTGTTTTGTTAATAGTGGCCATTCTAGTAGGTGTGAAATGATTTCTTATTGTAGTTTTGATTTGTGTTTCCCTAATAGCCAGTGATGTTGAACATTTTTTTCATGTGGTTTTTTTCACCATTTGTATTTCTTCTTTAGAAAAATGTCTCTTTGGGTCTTTTGCCATTTTTTAATCAGGTCATTTGTTTTTTTTATTGTTGAGTTGTGGGATCTCTTTATATATCATTGATATTAGACCCTTGTTGGATGTGTGATTTCCAAGTATTTTCTCCCATTGAGTAGTCTGCCTTTCAATCCTCTTCACAAAGTCCTTTGATATGCAGCGATATTTAATTTTGAGGAGATCCCATTTATCTATGTTTTATTTTGTTGCTGATGCTTTGGGTATAAGGTTTAAGAGACCCTCACCTACTACAGGATCTTGTAGACATTTCCCTACATTATCTTCTAGGAATTTTATGGTCCTGGCCTTTATGCTTAGGTCTTTGATCCATTTTGAGTTGATTTTTGTACAGGGAGTGAGATAGGGGTCCTCTTTCATTCTTTTGGTTGTGGATATCCAGTTCTCCCAGCACCATTTGCTGAAGAGACTGTGAAAAAGTGGACTTGGTAGGCTCATAAAAAATCAGTTGACCATAGAGGTGAGGGTCTACTTCTGAACTCTCAATTCGAATTTATTGATCAATGTATCTATTCTTATGCCAATACTATGCTGTTTTGACCACTGTAACTTTATAATACACTTCAAAGTCAGGAAATGAAAGTCCTCCCACATGACTCTTCTTTCTTTCTCAGCACTGCTTTCAATGTATCCCATAAGTTTTGATAAGTTGTGTTCTCATTTTCATTCATCTTGAGATATCTACTAATTTCCCTTGCAATTTCTTCTTTGACCCACTAATTATTTAGGAGTGTGTTGTTTAGCCTCCATATATTTGTGAATTTTTGCCTTTCTTGCCTATTATTGATTTCCTGATCCATACCATTATAATCAGAGAAGACGCTTTGTAAAATTTCAATCTTCTTAAATTTATTAAGAGCTGTTTTGTGGCCCAATATGTGTTCTATCCTGGAGAAAGATCCATGAGAACTTGAGAAGTACCCCACTGGTTGCTTCTGTCATATATTCATGGTCTGGGTTTATGGAGTCTGCAGAACTAAAGTTGGGTGTAATACCTCAACAGACCTGCCATCTGCCTAATCTCCATGGGGCTTCTTGTTCAACTTCCTCAGGAGTTTTTTTAATAATTTTTTTTTAAAAGAAGTTTTAGATTACATAAATATTACATAAAAATAAAGGGATTCCTATATGTCCTACTCCTCTCCCCTCCCATAATTTCCCACATTAACAACATCCTTCATTATTGTGGTACATTTGTTACAATTGATGAACCCATATTGAAGCCTTGTTACTAACCATGGACTACACTTTGCATTATAGTTTACACTTTGTCCCACACAATTTTGAAAATTATGACAAAATATACTGTATGGTATATTTTGGACTGTATTCATCACTGCAATGTCATGCAGGACAAATCCAATGCCCCACAAATGCTTCAAATAATAATAAATCTATAGTAGAATAATGATAAGTCTACTTTAGTCCATTGTTCATTCTCCAGTCTTGAGGATTTTGGGATGGTGATACCTGATCTGCTTCTAATTGAGAGGGGGCTTAGATCCCATTGGACAAATGGATGAAACTATCTTGCTTAGAGTTGAAGACACTCTCTGTTCCTTGGGATGAGTGTTGTCCATCATCTCCTTGTTAGATGTCCTGGGTGAGTCCAATGAACTGGAGAATAGGTGTTGTATCTCTGCTGAATTTCAGGGATGAACTGGAACATGGACAGAGCAAAGATTTAAGTCTCAGGGACATATATTTATCAAGTATAGCCCTAATTTGGGGTTCAAATAATAGGGGCAGAAGAGCCATGGGCAGAGAACCTATAAATGAGTCTAACTCTGTTACATGGAGGAGCATAAATTCCAAAGCAAGATGCACTGATAGGGTGCCAAATTCCTAAGCTGTCTGCCCTGCTTATAGTTTCTGGATTTTTCTAGTGCACTCAGGATCACTGCTATTTGAGGCACTGTTTCCTGTGGCAGTCAATAAGATCCTGCTGAGACTTGCATAAGTGTAACCTTTGGAATGATCTCTGACTCACTTTGAAATCTCTTAGCCATAAAAACTCATTTATATTTACATTTCCCCCATATGGTCAAGGTTTTTTTCCAGATGCATTGCTAGTTGGTGCTTGGTAATAATCCTTTGGTGCCAGGGAGGCTAATCCCCGGGAGTCATGTTGCATATTGGGGGGAAGGTAGTGTGTTTATATGCTGAGTTTGGCTTACAGAGAGACCACATATGAGCAGCAAGGAGGTTTTCAGGAGATAAGTCTTAGGCAGTATATAATACTAGGCCAAGTTTCAATTTCACAAGAAAAGGTTCATAAGTATAATCATCAATATCAAGGACCTGGCATAATGCTCTGTCTTCCTTCACTAGACATTGCTCTTACATTTGGGGGATTCTTGTTGTCTTATTAGAGAATGTAGCAGAATTCCCCAGGATGGAAATTCAACATTCTTTTGGTACCATCCACACATAAAAAGGTTATTAACATGGGAAGAGGGAAAAGGGGGAGGATGTCAGGTATACAGGAGTCCCCTATATTCTGTATGTGACTTTACTGTGACCTAAAGCTTCTTTGAAGACAAAACAAAAAAAAGTAAGGCATTGGGGAAGAAATGGAAGAAAATGTCACTGTACATACAGGACAACAGTTATTGCAGTAATGAAAGGCAAAATGTCAAAAAAAATTTTTTTTAATATTTTTCATTATTATTTTAAAATTTTAAATTAGTTTTAGTTTTTTTAAATTATTATGTATTTTATTTCATATGTTTAAACCTATCATTATTATTTCATTTTCCTATTAATTGTATTTGGTGATATTCTTGGCTGCATTTTTTAGAAGGTTTTGGACCACAGAGGGGTTGCAACTGTGGCAGGGGAGGATCATTGGTGTAGGGTGTCAATGACAGGGGATACATGGTAGGAAGGAGGATGGTCCATTGATGGGCCCTTGTTATCAACAACTATGCTTGTGATGGCTTACAGAGAGACCACACATAAGCAGCAAGGAGGTTTTCAGGAGATAAGTCTTAGGCAGTATATAATACTTTGCTCTTGAAACTGAACCTTAGCCTAGTGTTATGGGGTGCCTAAGAGTTGCCTCCTGAGACTCTCCTTGTTGCTCAAATGTGGCCTCTCTCTAAGCCAGACTCAGCATATAAATGCATTATCTTCCCCCCAGAGTGGGACATGACTTGGGGATGAGCCTCCCTGGCACCAGGGGATAACTACCAAGCACCAACTAGCAATGCAACTGGAAAAGACCTTGAATAAAAGAGGGAAAATGTAAAGACAAATGAGTTTATATGGCTAAGAGACTTCAAAGTAAGTCGGGAGTTTACCCCAGAGGTAACGCTTATGCGTATCTCAGCAGGATCTCATAGACTGCAAAAGTGGATACTATCCCCAATAGTGGGGCTCCTGAGGGCTCTGGAGATATCCAGGTCTTATGGTTAAGGCAGATAGCTCTGGAGTTTGGTGCCTTGCCAGTGGGCCCTACTTTGGAGTTTGTGCTCCTGAGTGTGACAGAGTTTGACTCAGTTGTGACTTCTCTACACATGCCTCTTCTGTCCCTTCTATTTGAACCTACAGTTGGTGCTGGAGTTGGTAGGTGCACGCACACCCAAGAGACTTGAATTTTTGGGCTGTCCAAGTGCAAGCTGGACCCTGGGCCTCAGTGGAGTTGCAGCACCTGCTTTCCAGTTCATTGGGCTCACCCAGGACAACTAACAAGGAGGTGAGGCTGGACAACCACCATACCAAGGAACCGAGAGAATCTACAACTGCAAGCAGGGAGTCCTATCCATCAGCCATATGGGATCAAAGCCCCCCTCTCAATTAAAGGTGGAGTGGGCAGCACCATCCCAGAATCTTCAGGATTGGGGAATAAAATATGGACTGCAGTGGACTTGCTGGTATTCTACTATAGACTTACTGTGATTCTAGCAATGGAAGAAATTATATCATTGATGTGGAGACAGTGGCCACTGGAGGTATTAAAGGCAGGGAGAGGTAAAAAGAGGGGTATTATGGGGGCACTTTCGGGACTTGGAATTTCCTGAATGACATTGCAGTGACAGATACAGTCCATTATATATCCTGCCATAACCTACAGAATTGAGTGGGAGAGAGTATAAACTACAATGTAAACTATAATTCATCATTAACGGCAATGCTCCAAAATGTGTTCATCAATTGCAATGAATGTACCACACTAATGAATGAAGTTGCTAATGTGAGGAAAAGTGGGAGGTGGGAGTGGGGCATATGGGAATACATTATATTTTTTATGTAACATTTTATGTAATCTAAGTGTCTTTTAGAAAAATAAAAAATATATTTAAAAATATTCTTTCAGGTAGTGTGTGGATCTCCACCCACTGAGACAATGTCCCATGAACACTTGAACATATTCATGTCTTAGAGGCATGCCTCAGGTGAGCCCCTTCCCATGCATCCCCACATTACTAACAGCCCATACTATTGATCCTCCCCTGCCACTGTTGTGACGCTTCTGTGATCCAAAACCTCTCCAAAAATGATGCTAACAAAATAATCAAATAATATTAATTAGAAAATGAAAAAATATTTTTTAAAAAACCAATAAAATTTTAAATAATACAAAATTATAACAATTTGAAATAATAAAAAATTATTTTAAACATTGTGTCTTTCATCACTATAAGATCTGTTATCTTGTATGTATAGTGACATCCTTCCATATATTCCCCCATTGTCCTTTTTTTTTTCCATTTTATCTTCAAAGAAGCTTTAGGATACAGAAAAGGCACATAGAGAACACAGGTGATTCCCATATACCCATGACCTCCCACTTTCCCCCTCTCCCTTATTAATAACATTTTACATGAGGGTACATTTGTTACAATTGATGTACAAATACTGAAGCATTGCTACTAACCATCATCAATGGTTTACATTACAGTTTACACTTTGGATCATACACTTTTATAGGTTTTGACAAAATTTGAAGTGGCCTGTATCCATTATTGCAATATCATGCTGAACAATTCTAATGCTCTAAAAAATGCCCTACATTCCATCTATTCTATTCTTCCTTCCCTCTCCCCTCAGAATCTTTGATAATCACTAAGTTTAATTTTTGAAGAATAAGATTCATAGTTACTTGCAATAATATTGAGGGCTTGACATATTGGTCTGTTTTCTTTTATTAAGCACTGCTTATGTTCTCAAGGGATTCTTGCCCCTCTAATTGAGAACATAGCAGGATTCCCCAGGATGGGAGTTTAATATTTTCTTGTTTATTGTGTGGGTCTCCCCCCAACTGATACTTTCATATTCCATAGACACATGCCACAAGTGCACCCTTTCCCACATATCCCCCACCCCTGAAGCCCTGCACCAATAACCCTCCCCTGCTGTATTTGCTAAAAGAATGTTTCCACCATTGTAGTTTTAACCACAGACCTACAAATCCCCAGAGTTCACCTGTTCCTTCCTCCAGCCCTCCCCTCATTTCCATGGATAGTGCAACCCAAACCCCCAACACCATTCACTCTCACATTCCAGCACCTTTGGTGCCACTCACATCCTTGCACCACTATCATTCCCATCCACTGCCAAACCACCCCCTTCCATCTTATCATATATTTTAAGGCACAACTTTCACATAGTTAAAAACAAATGTATTTTATTTAGTTAAGCTGTATTTTCAGTGTCAGCTCATAAAAAAATATTTGCAAGCAGGTCATCAAAGATTTTTCAGATTGTCAATATAAAAGATGATTTATATCTATCATTCTGCCAGGACGAGGCTGCTTTGACAACTGTAGCTTTGTAATGATTTTGAAGTCAGTAAGTTTGAGTCCCCCAACATCATTTTTATTTTTCAAAATTGTTTTGGCTATTCAGCACCCCTTATCTTCCAAATAAATTCAATGATTGGCTTTTCCATTTTTGCAAAGAAGGCTATTGAAATTTTGATTGGGATGGCATTGAATCTGGAAATCATTTGGGGTAGAATTGACAGCTTGGAATACTTAGTCTTCCAATCCATGAGCATGGAATGTCTTTCAATTTATTTAGATCTTCTCTGATTTCTTTTAGCAAAGTTTTGTAGTTTTTCATGTTTAAGTCTTCTACATCCTTGTTTAAATTTATTCCTAGATATTTGATTTTTAGTTGTAATTGTAAATGGAATTTTTTCCTTGATTTTTTCCTCATATTGTTCTTGCTAGTGTATAGTAACGCT
Organism: Cabassous unicinctus; assembly: GCA_029593785.1. Classification (NCBI taxonomy): domain Eukaryota; kingdom Metazoa; phylum Chordata; class Mammalia; order Cingulata; family Chlamyphoridae; genus Cabassous; species Cabassous unicinctus. Next base: position 31,901 of record JAQZBX010021706.1, read on the forward strand.
ATTGATTTTTGCAAATTGATCTGGTACCCCATCATTTTACTGAATTCATTTATTAGCTCCAGTAACTTTGTTGTAGATTCTTTGGGACTTTCTATATATAGGATCAAGTCATCTGCAAATTGTGAAAGTTTTACTTCTTCCTTCCCAATTTAGATGCCTTTTATTTCTTTTTCTTACCTAATTGCTCT